>CABHPH010148627.1:0-10117 GCA_902168325.1 Peromyscus nudipes | reverse complement strand
GTGTGTGTGTGTGTGTGTGAGAGAGAGAGAGAGAGAGAGAGAGAGTGAGAGAGAGAGAGTGAGAGAGATTGATTCTGTTCCTGAAGTGACTTTTGTCGAAGCATTTTGTTGCTCTGACAAATAACTATTACGTTGTCTTCACTATAACATTAAGCTCATCTAGTAATTTGTTCCAGGTACTATGTCTCAAATTTTTCAAATGGCTCACTTTTACAGCTCCTGTAGAAGTATTTTTTCTCTCTTAAAGAGTTCCTTTCCGTTCATTTTCTGTGTTCCCCGTTGTTACACAACAGTTACAATAACTGCTTGGAGGTCTTCTCACTTGAAGTGGTAATTCTAACATCTAGGACACCACGCAATGCTATAAATTGTCTTTGTTCTGGCTTTTGTCTGATGGGTAATTCGGGACTATTCCCTAGATTTCTGGGAATGCCACATGGCGTATGGTGCTGTAGTTCTCAGGAAAAGTGTGATGTTTTAACCACACTCCACCACCCCGGGTTCAGGCTGCAGACTATGGACTCCTTCTGGTGGGTGGCGGTTCTGACCTGTTTGAATCCTTTGTTGTGATCTCCGGGTCTGTCCCATGCATCAGAACTTCACGGTCAGGATGAGTCTTGGTGGTTTTAGTCCATTTCAATTTGCACAGCAGTCACTTTTACTCTGGGGCTGCCCCAGGTACGCGCACACACAGTGATTCCCTCCTCTCACACTCTGCTCTCTGGGGCCTGTCCCTACTCTCTTGGCTCCCCTTGTCCGTTCTTCCAGCCAGAGACTAGGGATCTGTTGGAGCCACATCAGCTGCAGCTCCATGACCACCCGGAGCTCAACCTAAACCAAGGCAGGGCGGAGGCGGGGGTGGGGGTGGGGTGGGGTTCTCCCTAGTGCCTCCAGTTTCAGGGAGGAGGTCTCTCTAGAAGTTTTGTTACAGTCTCTCCTGCCTAGTGCCATGACTAGGGGCATCTCTCAGGGCAATGGACAAGAGACAACAGAAATTCCCAGGAATGCCCTCTCCGGAGGTAGTGGCTTCTCCAAGCACTCAGTGCCTTCTACAGGCCATCCATTTTTATATACTGTCCAGAGTTTGAGGTAAATACTTTATTTTGTTGATATTGCTATTGTAAGAAAGGTAGGCTAGGAGGGCTTTCTCTGTTATGGTCAGAGACCATAAATTACTACTTTATAGAAACAGACAAATATCCACAGAATGTTAGCTTAAGTATTTATACCAATGTGTAAAATTAAAGTAAAGCCAAACCAGACATATTCAATACCTTATAACAAGTTGGGTAATTCTCAATTTCCTTATAAATATTTTTTTCTTTCTGAATAGACAGTGCAGCCTCATCGAACCTAGAGACAAAAGAAAGAAATGTCAAAGAGGGCAGGTGTGAACCCTCCGCAGAGGCCACTGCTACACTGCCCCTATCACAGACTTTGGAGGACAGGGTTTTGCCAGCTGCTCCACAGCAGTGTTCCCGTTGGCTCTGCTCATCAGACTTCTCTCTCAAGAGCCTGACTCCCCTCTGAGGCATCAAGGCAACGCAAAGGAAGTGAAGGGTTAGCCTACAGAAGTTTTTAAGTTTGGTAAAAACCACCCATTATTGCGTTCCTAACTACCTCAATAAGTAGCTCAGAAAAACTCACTAGACAATCAACCTGGACTGCATCACCCAGGCTTCCTTCTGTCCACATGAAGGAAGGTCAACGTGCCCTGACCACTACTCCCTTACCCTGCCGTGTGTCCTCACCCTGTCCACTGCTTCTCAGGGATCCTAGCAAGCTAAACCAGCCTTTCTGCAGCGTTGATCTCAACACCCATGCTTTCCATGCTCTCTTACACTCATTCCTGTTCCAGTCAATGGTGGAGTGAAAAGAAAGGGATGCCCAAACACTTTCCCCAAACACTCCGTCCCCCAATTTTCCTTCTATCAAACCCTAACCAGATCATCATCTCCCTGCACCATTTTATTATTCTCTGAATCCAAGACTGCTCTGCTGACACCTAACTCATGACTGGATGAATGTGAAGTCTTTGCCCATATCATCTCTCTCATCCTCATGAACAGTTTGAGGTCCTGGGAACAACTGTCTGGGCTTAGCTCTGGGAGCTGATATAAGCCAATGGTGGAAAAGGGCAAAGGTTAGACACAGAGGAAGGGCAGTGCTGTCACCCGTTAAAAATACAGCAATATTACACAGTGTACCCCATTTCTCTGCATGTTAATTACCTTTAAAAATACTTTCACACACACACACATACCCCACAGTAGTGTGCTTTACAGTTCTATCTCTATTACATACGTGTATTAGTAAATTTCTGTGGGCTATGTCCTGGCAACTTAGTACCTTGTAAATAAAACTCACTGGTGTTTTATTCAAAATTTCCAAAGATAAAGTTGACATTTTAGAAGATTGGCTTTTAGAAGATCATTTATGCGTCAGGTAAGACAGCAAAATTCCAAGACAAACACTGGAGATTCTCGCCCCTTGTAGGAACTTCCCATATTGGTTCCTCTGGGGAGGACCGGCTACCATTCCTGTGACTGGCTACTAGTCAGATGACTGGCTACCTGCAGGTGCTGATCTCATCAGACGCCCTAAAGGGCGTGGTCAGAATCAGCTGTAAGTATTTTGTTGGGAGCCACTTCTAGGAGTATCTGCCTAGGGACTGAAGGGACCTTGTAATGCTGGTAGTGCCTTTGGCTGATGGGCAGGAAATAAACAGGGATCTGTGTCACACAGCTGTAAGGAGTTAAGCTCTGCCAACAGCTAGGGAGCCTGCAAGAGAACTCAAGCCTCAGATGAGCCCACAGCCCCTCCCACACCTTGATTTCAGCCTGCTGAGACCCCATAGAGACTTCTGGCCACAGAATCCGTGAGATTACATGAGTACTACTTTAAAGAGCTGGGGCTGTGGTAGTCTGCCATACAAACAGAAAAAGTAAGGAAAGGAGGCCTCCCATGTGCTCAAGTCTCTCATAATTGTGAACATGAGTTCAGCATAGATCTGTAGAAAATAAAATTGCAGAACATTCTGTAAGTATAGGAACCAGATAGTCCATTTCTGTAGAAATCTCACTACTGGAAGCTTTTCGCATCTTACAAACACAATAGTTTGCCTAAATAAGAATAGCTAATCTTATATTGATTCATACTCCATCTCTAAACGATTGAATATATTTTATAATATGTAGTCATCGTGAAGGAAGACCTAATTGCCCTGGGAACGGACTGACTGATTCAGTCCTGAATTTCCTGAAAACTACACCTCTGGCCTTTACTGTCACCGAAGAGCGGGGAAAGTTTAAACTAAGACATGTGTCTCCTGTAAGCCATGCTAAACAGACAAGTGGGTGATTATTATACCTTCAATGAGGCACTGGACTTCTCTTTCTCAGAACTCCCACCCCCAGAGCAGTCCTTATAAGCAGCTGTGTAGTGTGACTTTTCTTTTACCCTCTTTCTGTCTCTTCCAGATGCTGGCCAGAACCCAAGTTTCTGATACATTGGGCTTTCTTATTCTTTCTCTAAAGCCCCTCCTCTTGCCAGACAGTAACTCAAACAGCAAAGCTTTTTGCCTTCTCTCTCTAGGCAGCTGCTGAGATTTAAAGCTAGTCTGCCCTAGGATTTTTTTCTTTTAAATTCTAATAATACTGGCCTTGAATTTAAAACAACAACAACAAAACTGGGCTGCCTAAACAAGACCTGAACAATGACAACAACAGTTGACAGGCTTATGTGTCAGGGGAAACCTCAAAGGCCCCCTAGATAAAGAGCTATAGGCAATTCAGGTCCACTGTGGGAGGAAGAATTTCTTCCTCCAAGGTGAGTCCCCTAATGGTTACCCAATACCAAGTGGTCAGCTCTAAAAAATGTAGGAACACTAAACTCAGCAGGGTGTATTTATTTGCGTGCGTGTGCGTGTGCGTGTGCGTGTGTGTGTGTGTGTGTAGAACAATGACAATTAAAGAAAAAGAGGCCAGGAATTTGAGAGGGAACAGAGATGATGATATGGAAGATGTTGGAGGGAGGAGAGGGAATGGGGAAATGATGTAATTATATTTTAATTAAATATAAATTTCTTTAAAAAGTCTTCAATATTATTAAATGAGAACTTGGTAAATAGAATTTATCAATAATAAAACTTATTTACTAGGCATAAATTAAGGTAAAGTAAAAACTAAGGAAAAATTTGGTACGAGTCTAACTTTTCTACACTTGATCTTAGCCAAAAGGCTGAGAAGTGATTGAGTCTAGCTTTTCTGTATCGAACTATCTCTGCCTTAGATCTATGTCTAAAAAATACTGCTTTCCTCCTAGCGCATGTCCATTCCTCTGTGTCACTTTCTACCAGGGACCTCCAGTGGCAGCACCAGGCTGGAACTCACTGTTCATATGGGAAGGGACAACTAACACTAAAGGCCGTTGGAAAAACCATATGGAAACCTGTATGAGTGAGAATTGTTGAGACCAAGGTTGGATAAAGCACAGGGACAAATAGCCAAATGAATGGAAACACATGAACTATGAACCAATGGCTGAGGGGCCCCCAACTGGATCAGGCCCTCTGAATGGGTGAGACAGTTGATTGGCTTGAACTGTTTGGGAGGCATCCAGGCAGTGGGACCAGGTCCTGTGCTCATTGCATGAGTTGGCTGTTTGAAACCTGGGGCTTGGCAGAGACGCTTGGCTCGGCCTGGGAGGAGGGGACTGGCCCTGCCTGGACTGAGTCTACCAGGTTGATCTCAGTCCTCGGGGGAGGCTTTGCCCTGGAGGAAGTGGGAATGGGAGGTGGGCTGGGGGGAAGGGGAGGGGGCAGGAGGGGGGAGAACAAGGGAATCCGTGGCTGATATGTAGAACTGAATGGTATTGTAAAAAATAAGCTATATCCAAGGTTATGTACAAGTCCCAAAAGTAGACTCAAAACATACGATGCACAGGCATACAGTTCTGAAAGCCATACCTTCGTCCTCGTACTAGCAGTCTGGAGGCCTTCCCTAGTAGTTCAACTGCCTGCCGGAGGCGCTCCTCATTCTGGAGGAATCAAAGAAAAGGGAGTGTCGGCAGAGTTAATGTGGAACTCTTCTTACCCTTCAATAATAACTGCATAAAGCAATGGCCATGGATGGTAGCACCAAAGCTGCTAGCCCATTCACTAACCTCTAGAAGAAAAAAGGAATAGAGTTGGGCTGTGGACATAGAAAAGCCTTAAAAAGCATCCACTGCATTTTTCTTTTCCTATATATTATGAATGAAAATATTATGAGTAATTAAAGAAACAAATATAATTCTAACTTACCTCAAACACACTGGCTGTCTGCTGATACAACTGTACAGCCTTCTCTGGATCTATATTTTCTATGAGCCTGAATTAGACAGATAATACAACTTGTGTGAATTAAGAAACTTGTTTCTTAAAGGACTTTATCAAGACAAAGGAGTCCTCTGCAAAACCAGGGCATCCCACAACAGCTGTGTGTACCCACTTTCCAGCTCGTTCCAAGGCCATAGCTGCTGTATCAGGAGTGCCATTCTCCAGGTACATCATGCTGGCTTTCTCGATCAGCTGGACGGCCTCAGGCAGTTTCTGCATCTCCTTCAGGAAAAGCATGCAGCATGGGGCAGAAAATGTCTCAACTTAACAAATGAAGTTTTAACAATTGGAAATTCAACTATTTTACCCACACACATTATTTTTTGACATATACAGCACTACAGAGTAGGTACCATCTAAGATCTAGGTCTAAAAATCAAGAACAAAAAGCCCAACATATGAGATATGCTTGTAATCTAATCTCTGGGGAGGTGGAGACAGGTGCAGGACAGGAATTACTGGTCAGTCAGTCTAGCCTAACCAGCAAGCACCAGGCCAGAGACCCTACTCAAAAAACAAGGTGGGTGGCTGAAGACACCCAAGGTTGAGCTCTGGCTTGTACACACACACACACACACACACCATCTCACTACAACTACAACAGGATAGTAACCCATAACCTGCCATTAAGAAGCATAAATGTGGCATATTGGTCAAAATATTCCATTATTCCATTCAAAAGGAATAAGATAAACCAGCAATAGCTAGTTTGGAATGTTCTTGATTCCAGCCTGACATTTATAAAAACCAAAAAAATTATAAAGGTAATTTTCCTTTCCATAACCTACAAGTAATTTAACGAAAGAGACAAACATCCTTGTATAACTTTACTCCATCCAGACACCCTCAAGCACTCAGATGCAGGGAAACCTCTTCATCAGCACCCTCCATGGTGTTGCGGTGCCGAGAGCCTTGCTCTTCCCTGTTCCCTCCAATACATTTCCTTTCCCCTGGTACTTTCAATACTCTATCCTAACTGCCACAGCATGCTCACTACAGGTCCAATTAGAGCTACCCTGGGCAAGACATCTTAACATAGCCTTTGCTTCCACTCCCACAACCCTCACCCCCTCTTGCTTTACAGTGAAGAAACTTATCAACTTCGTCATTCACTCTACCTTGACAGCTTGCTAATTCACTTTACCTCCACAGCTGTTTGGATCCAGTAATACTAACCTTCAACATCATCCCAGCTTGCTCATAAGCTCTGCAAAGAGAATACAATTTCTCTCATGAGACCTTAATGAAGAGGGAGAAACCTGTGATGGTGGTGGTCAGAAACTGACCAACAGAAAGGAGCTCACACACAGCATGTCAGTCCAGGCCCGCACTCCCACACTGGAGTTTCATGCTTTTTCTTTTATTCATTTACTTTTTAGAGCAATGATATCTTAGGAGCAACAAACATTGAGTTGATTTTATTCAGCAAAATTAAGTCAGTCTCAGAAAGGCTAAAAGACAACCCTAATTCTAAGTTTTAAAACAAATACATATGCTCCACAAAAGGAGAAAGCTCACATCTCTTCCATAGGCACTTAGCAACCAATAAATAAAGGAAGAATTTCAAGTCACTTGTATTTTCACAAGCAAAATATTATGCAATATTTAATTTAAAACCTTTCTTATAATTAGGAGACACTTGGCCTTTAAAGTTCGGCTAATGACTAAAACAAATGAAAATAATTATTTTAATTAAATTAATGTAAGTATTTAAAAACACAGAGCTTGAGAAAAAGTTCTCAGGCTAGAGCAAAACATCGACTTTTTAAACATCTGCAAACACATAAAAAAGATGAAAAATTACTTACTTGGCAGCATGAAAAAGACTGAATGGATATAACGATGTCAAAATTAAGGAAAAAAGAAGAAATCAACGGTCTCCAGAGATCTACTTTCCAAAGACAGTTAACTCAGTCACTGGTTCATCTGGTTTCAAAAGACAAATCCTATGAGTGAAGCAGTGATTCCCAGCACTGCTGCTGGTTCTTACAACCGAAACACTCACAAAACCTTGCAAAGGACTTTAAACTACTATACATCAACAGAGTGAAGTGCAAGAATATTAAGACTATGTTTTGCATGTGAGATAAAATGGACATTTATACATGATAGCCTTTAAGATACACCAAGAACATTTTGTTCTAGAATGCTTATAAATCTTCAAATACCTAGGGAAGACAATTTTTTCCCCCAAAGCAGTCTATGCATTTTCAATAGCTATGTTTTCTTTTTCAGCACATGCTTAGAAACCTCCCTCCCTTCATCTCAAGTCAAATCCCTGTCAACAAAGCCAGGAGCGGGAGGAAATAACAGGTAAGCACGGCTGCTTGCACCAACAGGAACTCAGGGCCACTCACGGAGTATTCCCACAGGCTTCAAAGAACACACACTGTTCATCCTTTTCTAACTGAAAAGCATTTTACTTCAAATGCTAAAGGAAAAAGGTGTTTCAAAAATCTAGTTATTCCATTTTTTTTTTTCAAGCTAAAAAAGATACGCCCTGTTATTTTCATGGGCAACAGCTTCCCGTAGGCAGGCATCTTTTGCTTGCTCAAATTGTTTGGCGTTTTTAAAAGCAACAGCTGAAACAGGAAAAGAAAAAGGAAAAAAAAGGTAAGATTTCTATTTCCATCATTAACAGCCCTCAAATGAATCATTACCCAAATCTGGACTGTATGTGAAATATTACAAAATACACTGATTTCAAATAGGGAGTTTCATAAAAGGGTGAAATATTACTTTTACCTAAACCAAGTTACAATCTTTCTGAGTACACTTTTAGAAGCCTGTTATGGTTTTAATTGTTGATTTTTAGCAACACATTGGTGAGGCTTCCACTGACTACCAAGCGCTCCTTCTAGCACACTCCCAGATGCTCCACCCGAGAGAGGGCCTCACTCCCAGCTTCTCCCCCCAGCTCACTACATGACTGACAACCACAGCTCAATCGACACAAAGATTATCTCTGTAGTTATCTACACTGCTGGAAGAGCTGACCTACACAGCAGCTGCTTTACAGGGGGGCTCACGAGGGCGAGACAGTCAGATGGCCCTGAAAGACAACATTACAGTCTTTGGAAAACTCACCGAGGGTGGATCATGAAAAAGTAAAAAGCATACTGACTTATGTAAAGTGGTGTCTTTGGTCTGTTTTGTCATTCCGAGACAGGGTCTCCATACATGTACCCCCCACCGGCTGCAAACAACTTGGCAGCCTAGACTGACCTCCGACTTGAGCAGATCCTCCTGCCTCAGCCTCCCTTCTAGATAGCGTCCTCAACTATTATTTCTTCAAACCACACTCTCAGAGAACTCTTTAACCAAGTGTTGGAAACAAACAAAATACGACAACTACTCCTATTCCTGCTTGTCCCTATTTTGTTTTCTAAAAATTCCACCACTTGGCTATATTCTGCATACATTCTTACGGAAAGCAAACAAAGGGCCCTTTAATAGGAAACCTGATTCAGAATATTTACTTCTGGATGCAGTACATGGTCCCGGAGACATAAAGCAAAGCTGCTAAATTTCCTTCACAGAGGGAACTTGAGAAATGTATCTCTGGTTTAAAGAAAGACTATAAAATGTCCCCCAAAATCCATATAAAGCCCAGTTTCAAACAAATTTATCTTTAAATATAAAATACAAGCAATTTGCATAATGCAAGAAACAAAGCTTACACAATACTTAAATACAGGGCTAAAGACTGCTGTTTTCCTTTGGATTAGAAAATAAACCCTCTGTGTAATAATGGTCATTTCAAAGTCAGGCTCACTAACACAGTCACAGACGAAAATATGCTTGAGGAACTTCAAATCTGTGGTGATTTCAAATTTGTATTAGGCATGCAGAGGGAGGTCAGAGACAACGTGTGGGAGTCAGATCCCTCTGTCTGCCATGACGGTCCAAACTCAGGTCGTCAGGCTTGGCAGGAAGCACCTCCACCTTGAGTCATCTCAGCAGCTCAGAATGATGTTCTGTTACTTTATACCAAAATGAGAGCAGACATTCAGAGCTTTCATATCATCCTTCAGTTAACACTCAACTTGTACTGAACTCCCTTTGTTGCATATTTTAGATATTTTATACTTATATACAGGTGAATTTACTGAAATGGGCATACAGCTTAACCCTTCGTGAACATGTGTTTCTCAAAATGAAGCTCATAACATTAATGTGGGAAAACACAAGATTTGCAGGTCTCCTCCAATAAGACTAGTTTAAAAAATTAAAGAAAACCCTTTATTCAACAGCAGGAAGTCTAAGACAAGACTTAGCAACATGTATGGATACCCATGAATGGAGCTGTGCCCACAGAAGCAATGCTAACAGCTGGACTGCTCACACTATCCATGTCTGCTGTCAAGAACATGGACCAGGATCTGACTCAGCACTCACCACATATGCAAAGGCCTGTGCAGTTGTTCTGCTTTGCTTTTCTGTTTTAACTAGTAAAGTCTGACATGAAGCACTGAAATTATTATGCTAAGACAAAGTTATCAGATTATGTTAACAATACACACACAACAGCATCAGGACTCCAGTCACAAATACCTGCTTTTCCATATTCAGAAGCGGCACTGTCATAGTCTGGCTTCCATTTTAAAAAACCAGTTTTCAGGCTAGAATGAAAGAGAGACATTTCTTATTTAAAAAGATACCCACCATCAGGCACAGGTCCCCGCCTTCTCAACTCTGTCTAGACTTATTCACAATAAATGTACCCTCACCTCTTCCTCC
>CABHPH010148626.1:4418-45035 GCA_902168325.1 Peromyscus nudipes | reverse complement strand
TACTAGAAACCCCATCCAGTGACTGAGGGAACTAGATGCAGATATCCACGGTCAGGCCCTGGGTGGAGCTCTGGGAGTCCAATTGGCGAGAAGGAGGAGGGTTTATGTGAGCTAGAGTTGTTGGGACCAGGGATGGATGGAATACAGGGACAAGTGGCCAAACAAATGGAAACACATGAACTGTGAACCAATGGCTGAGGGGCCCCCAACTGGATCAGGCCCTCTGAATGGGTGAGACAGTTGATTGGCTTGATCTGTTTGGGAGGCATCCAGGCAGTTGGACCGGGTCCCGTGCTCAGTGCATGAATTGGCTGTTTGAAACCTGGGGCTTAGTAGAGACCCTTGGCTCAGCCTGGGAGGAGGGGACTAGACCTGCCTGGGCTGAGTCCACCAGGTTGATCTCAATCCTTGGGGGAGTCTTTGCCCTGGAGGAGATGGAAATGGGGGGTGTGCCGGGGAGAGGGGACGGGGTGGCAGGAGGGGTAACGGGGTGATCTATGACTGATATGTAAAGTTGAATTATATTGTAAAATAAAATAAAAAAAATGTGATTTCAGTGAGTAAGAAATGAAAGTTCTTAAAAACACAAGAGATTTTGTTGTTGTTTTGGCTTAGTTTTTTTATTTTTTATTATTTTCCCTTCTCAATATGGGAACTCAGCTCTGCTCTCATATTACAGTTATTTGAGAGAGCTTTAAAAATACCAAGGCTTGGAACTGGAGAGATGGTTCAGTGGTTAACAGCACTGTCTGCTCTTCCAGGGGACCAGGGTTTGATTCCCAGCACCCACATGACAGTTCACAACTATCTGTAACTCCAATCTCAGGGAATCCGATGCCCTTTTCTGGCCTCCTTGGGCACTGCATACACATGGTGCACAGATATATACATATATATACATATATATATATATATGCAAGCAAAACACCCATACACATATATACAAAATTTAAAACAATAAATAAATAAAATACCAAGGCACAAGTTGCTATTTAGTGTATATACTATATTCATATTTTGTTTCATAAATTCTTAAAGAATCATAACAAGAGGTCTAGGCCTCAAATAAAGCTTAAGAAATGCCAATAAACAGAACTCAAGTATGAGTCTTAAACTGAGCTTCTTAAACTTTAACTGGAAGCCAAGTGATTCATGTGCAAAGGATGAATAATTCATTCTGGAGCTTGGCCCAAGATTCTGGATTTCCAATAAGCCTTCTCATAATTTGTATGGTCTTCCACTAACCATGCTTTCAATAGCAAGGCTCAAGTTCAGTGGTTCTCAGATTTGAAAGTGTGCCAGAGTCCACTGGCACGCTTAAAACACAGAAAGCTGAGTACTACCCCTGGAGGTCTTGATTCATTAACTCTGCACTGAGGCAAAAGAATTTGCATTCCCAGGTGGTGCTGATAAGGCTGATTGAACCACACACTTAAAGAGCTACTGCTCCTCACCATCTAAGCCCTATCAGACACAAAAGTAAAGTCATTTAAAACACAAACCTCACTCTCAGAAAGTAATATAGTAAAGCAGGAACCAAATGAAACATGTTAGCACACTCAATATATTTTGAAAATGTTGAGTTATCTGTTTGCTATGCACATGAAGTAAGAGCTTCAAATATGAAGCAAAGTTAATGCTCTGCTGCAAATATGCTATGAAAGGTGTCAGATCAGCAGCAAAGGAGGAGCAGAAATATTAAGAAGCAAATGTGGAACTTATAAAGCACAACAGGTGTTGATGAAATATCTCTGCCAAGATAATCGGTCCCCTGGCCTCATTCACTATGCAGCCAACTGTTCTCAATTACCAACAGCCTTTGGATACCTACATCAAGCTTGCTCAGAGCAGATTCTCAATAAAATTTAGACAGGCATGAATGGCAAGCAGGGTCTTCTTTTCGGCTAGGAGCTTACAGATGTTTTACCTGCCTAAGTGACATTTTTTAAATGCAGAATTCCTAGAACATGAGCTAATTGGTCAATATTAGTTATCCTGGTTTCTATTATGTATCAGTCAAATGCTGACCACCTGAACCTGGAAGCTCATTTCTGAACACACTTTCTGCCAACTCAAGCCCCCAACTATATATGAATTGTCTTCATTTTCATTTACTTACATAGTTGAATCATAACTAAATAGATGTTGTGTGATGGTTTGGATCAGAATGTCTCTCACAGGCTCATTTATTTAAAAACATGGTCCCCATTTGGTGGCACTGTTTGGGGAGGTCTTGGTGGTGTGGTCTTGCTGGAGGAAAAACAGCACTATGGATGAGCTTTGAAGTTTCAAAGCCTGGTGCCATTCCCAGTGCCCTTGTACCCTTCCCCATCTTTCTCTCTTTGCTTTGTGCTCAAGGTTAAAGATGTGCACTCTCAACGTCCTGCTTCTGCCTCTGTGCCTGTTGCTTGCTACTATGCTTCCCTTACATGATGGACATCACTCCTTTGAAGCTGTAAGCACAAATAAACCCTTTCTCCTACAAGTTGACTTAGTCATGGTGTTTTATCTCTGCAAGAAAAAAGTAAATAATACAGAAGTTTATGTACTACATGACCATTTCCTTACCCATTGATTGTTCTCTTATCCTTTCTATCTAACGCCACTGTCAAGCTGGTATAAGGTCTGTCTCCATCTAATCTGTACATGTAGAAATAAGGCATGGCATCTAATTATGCCAATGATCAAATGCACCAATCCCAAATTGTGCTAGCAGCAACTTTTCCATAAAAGAGCTAGCAAATATTTTAATTTGTTGTCATATGTACTTTATAAACTAGAGAGGGAAAAACTAGATGTACAAAACAAAACCTTTTCATTATTCTGTACCTCTTTTCACAGAGATAATCTATATTGTTGATCAAAGTAAATTGACTTAATATTGTATATACAATTGTAATCTTTATTTTCACTTACCTCATCAAGAAACTTTGTGGACTTTCAAGCACTATTACAGAGTAGTTGAAATAATCAACTTAGAAGAAGTAAAAAAAAAATAACATTTATTTTCATTCCATGGTTGCTTGGCCCTGAATTTTAAGTACCCATTTCAAGGCAGAGCATCATGGCTAAAAAAGCATTAAAGAGGATACAACTCATTCACATCATATCAGTCATGAAGCAAAGACAGATAATCAACATAGGCTGAGGGTTCCAATATCCCTTTAAAGGTCATGTCTCCAGTGACTGGAATACCTCCCACCTAGATCTTTTAAAAAATTCTATTGCCTCCTGATAGCATTACAGGCTAGGTTCCAGCAAGAAAGCTCAGTATGTAAACGCATTTGCCATCTTGATAGCATCACAGGCTAGGTTCCAGCAAGATAGCTAAGTAGGTAAACTCATTTGCCATTAACCCCCATGACCTGAGTTCAATCCACAGGATCCATATGGTGAAAAGAGAGAACAGACTCCTGAAAGTTGTCTTCTGATCTTTATCAACCATTCCCCATCTGTGGTGGTTTAAAAGAAAATGGCCCCCATAAGCTCACCGGTTGTGGCACTATTAGAAGGTGTGGCCTTGCTGGAGTAGGTGTGGCTTTGTTAGAGGAAGTGTGTCTCAGTCTCTCTTCCTGCTGCCTGCCAATCCAGATGTAGAACTCTCAGCTCCTTCTCTAGCACTATGTCTGCCTTCATGCTGCTGTGCTTCCCACCATAATGATAATGGACTAAACCTCTGAAACTGTAAGCTAGCCCCAATTAAATGTTTTCATTTCTAAGAGTTTCTGTGGTCATAGTATCTCTTCACAGCAATAGGAACCCTAAGTAAGACAGAAGTCCCTCTCGTTTTCAAGATATATAAACTTTTCAAGATCTTGGTTAGAAGATAGAAATCAGATGCTAGAGTCATTGTTCTGTCTCTATTTCAGTTTTACCCACAGTAAAAGTGAGAATGATTACACACATTGACTACCCCACTCCATGGCTATTTTAAATTGATTATGTCTTGAGAATGATAAAAGAATGAGAGTTTTTATTTACCCATTCTATAACATATATTTTTCTAATATTTAGTACTATTAAATTACTTATAAATAGAATCATTTCATATAAATTTTAGGTGTCTGATTTCTTAATAAGAAATATTGACATTGTGTGGAAAACTTTTTGGTCATCATAAGTGAGACATTTGGATGGTAGATACCAAGGATAATGCTAGGTAGTCTGCAACATGCACAATAGGCTCTCAAGCAAAAGTAAAAAATGATTGAAATATTAATAGTGCACAGATTGAGGACTATTCTAAATCCATCATATTTGTAAGAAATACTTTCCCAGCTTATCTTAAACTTAAATATTCTCTCTAGAAAATTTTGAAAATACATAAAATTTTCCACACAGTTTTTGTGTGGGTGTTAACTTTTTATATTGTAAGAATACCATGTGGACATAATCAGTGAAATGGGACATAGAAGACACCTATTATGGATGAACTAGCATAATAATAGGGCGAGAAAAGGTGACTAATAAGCATAAGAGAAAAATTAAGGAAATTTTATTCCTCAGAACTTGAAATAGGAAGTAGTTCCAAATAGATGGTGGGAATTTCAGACAAAGGAAAAGTTAACTAGGGCCAGTGCCACTCTTGCCAAAGGAAATTGCTTCATGGTAGAAAATGAGTAAAGACCACCCTAGCAACATTGCATGGAGAAAAGCAGAATTCTGCTATCAGAAGCACTTCTCTCTAAACAGAAAAGATATGGTAGGAGAATCTCAGGTTACACATTCATTACATTACTCAGAACATTTACATTAGCTCAGAGTTGGGCAAAGTCATATAGAACATAAAACATATTTTAGAAGTGTTGAATATCTCATGAGATATTTTGAACTCAGTGCAGAAAGTGAAAAGTAGAGTGACTATTGTGATGGTTAATATTGCCAATTTGACAGAATCAAGAATCACCTGGAAGATGTGCCTCTGACTACGTCTGTGAGGGCTTATAATGATTATGTTAATTGATATAGGAAGAGCTGCTTTCATTGTGGTGAAGTCATTCCTTGTGTGGGTTGTATAAGATGGAGAAAGTAAGCTGATCACTAACATCTCTGCTTGCTCATAGTAGACACAACATGACAAGCTCCCCCAAGCTCCTGCTACCTTAACTTTTCTGTCATAATGGACTAAGCATTGAACTGTGTGCTGATAGAAACAATTTATCTCATTAAAAAACACCAATACAATTAGGGACTATTTGCCGAGTTATATGATTTCTATTAGGGACTGTTTATAGACATAAACAATTTCTAAAGACTACTGAGTTTACAACTTTCTTGCTATTCCTTTTTTTTGGTGAAAAGTCTATATTGCTAATACTTTTCCATATACAAGACTGACTTAGTGTTACGAAAGAAACCAAGAGTATTCCTGTTCAGGCTTGCGGTATTTTTTCTCCACATGTGTTGTCTTTAGCATCAAATTCCACCTTTCAAGATTGGGCTCCTTGGCTTTCCTAGGGTTTGGTTTTTTTGGTTTTGTTCATTTGTTTGTTTGAGTCAGAGAAACTTCCCAGCTCAACCTGGAATTCCTTTTCCTATAGAGGGAACAGCACATGGCTTCAAGCAACAGGCCAGAGAAATCACAGGTCCAACTCATTTCTTTCTCTTTTCACAGAGGTTATTTAGAAAACCATAAATCTAGCCTCTCTTCCTTCATCATCCTTCATTATGGTTATAACTATCCTTCACTATTGATTATAACCATGGTTAATGTCATGATGAACCTGAAAACATACATACAAGTAATAGTATATGGACAGGAGAGGTTATATTTATTAATATATATGAATATACATACATATATAGATACATGCAATAAAAATTATTTTAAAAGAGGCTTTGAATTTGAAGGATATTAGAGAGAAATACATGTGAGGGCTTTGTGGGAGTTAAGGGAAGTGAGATCATAATCTCAAAAATAAAACAAAAATAATATAAAACAAAAGAAACTAACAATCATGTTGGAAAACTATATAGAAAAAATTAGATGAACTTTAGAAATATTGTATTGTTCATTTCTTTACTACTCTATATGGTTGTTTCCATTTAGCAAAAAAAAAGCAACATATATCTCACCAAATTGCCACTCCTATATTACAATAACAACAAAAAGAAGATGTCAGCATCTGATATTTAGAAGGTAACTACAATTCCCTGTCTGAAAAGGAAATCATATGCATAATTAATGATCCCCAAATAGGTGATCCAACAATTCAAATATGAAACTGTACTCAAGCATAAAACTATTTCTAGGAGTGATAACAGTTTGGAAATATTAAGTAAACGAGTAAAGATGATAATCTTAAAATCAAAAGATCCACTAGCAAAAATTTGTTGAAGTTCTAATGTAAAGACTTAATATGTTTTTAAATATAAATAAATAATTCTTCAGGCATCAAGGCAGAAAATGCAAGTCACCTATCAAAGGGGAGTTGTAGATGGGCCTCAAAGTCTCCATATGAGTAGTTAGTGCCAGAGGGCAGTAGAATATTGTCTATGAGTTCTGAGGACCAGGTCTAGGCTGTTAGACGCATTGTTGTTTAAGAAGATCAGTAACAGGGAGAGATTTTTAAACATTAAAGAAGTCAGCTCCTCAAGATACTTTTTTGAAAATCTACTCTACAAAAAAGTTCAGGAAGCCAAGGGATAAAACAAAAATAACTCATGAGTCAAATACCTGTGTGAGGATAAAAAGGATGGCGGGGGAATAATGAAACTATAAATAACCAAACTTAAAAAGCAAGAACAACTGCAACATCTCCTACATCTATACAAACACATAAAATAACTTCAAATATGAATATTTATATGCATATCAAAGGTTATATGGGATTATGAATTATTTGCTTACAAGTTAAGATGTATAGAAAAGTCATATTATTATAAAACTACCCCAAAATTTCGTCAAAAGAATTCTATTAGAAAAACTAATGGAATCTAATACATGATTCTGTTAGTAGCCTAGTATGTTAAATATTATAAATACTTCACTTACTGAAAAACTACTTTAAATCTAGCTTCCACGTATGACAGAAAATGTGAGGTGTTTGTCTTTCTGAGTCTGTTTTTTCTTTCACTTAACATAATCATCTCAAGTTCCATCCATTTTCCTGCAAATGTTATGATTTCATCTTTCTATATGGCTGAATGAAATTGCATTGTGTGCATTTTCTTTATCCATTTATCTGTCAACTGACATCTAACTCTGTTTTCTAGATAATGTGTGTATAGGTCATGGATCTAAACGTGGGACCATGGAAAGGGAGGAAGAGATCTTAAAGCAGGAGAGAGAAGGCGAAATGGGAGGAAAATAGTGTGGCAGCAAAGGGCAGGGGAAGGGAAAAAACAGGACTGTGGCAGAAGGGATTGAGATCAGTGAGGGGGGGATCAGTGAGGGAGGGGCAGATGAGGACAAAGTAGAATGGCAATTATGTCTGAAAATATCACAAACAGAAGGAAATCTTTATGCAGGTATTTAGCATGCAAACAACTCTACCTTTAAGAGAATTAACAAATACTTGATGTGCATGGGGGTGGTTGGAAAACTCAAAACCAGTTTTGCTCTCTGGCAGATTTGATTCCATTCTGTCTTAATATTATGGATTTATTCACTATACACCTCTCTATGAATTAAAAAAAAATCCAGCAGTAAATGGAAATGTGATCAAGAATTATGAAGAGTTCATTCTTGCCTACAAAATTTACTCTAATTTGTTTAAATGCCAAACATCTGTCAACATACTAAATGCTAATAAATTTACATGTGATTGTGAAGATTAAAAGCTTGCTTGTAAATTAGATGTGTATGTTAAAGAATCTTCTGTAAATGTTGACAAAAACATAAGCACCACAAAATCAAAGTGTGGAATAATTCTTAAAGAATATTAAGTACTTCACATTTTATGGAAGACAGTAAACTAATCCCATCAAAACTTGAAATCAACTTTTTAAAATGCAGACTAGATTTGAGCTCTTTTTTTCACTTTTTATCTTAGTGGTCAATGGCTATTTTAGGAACCAGCTACATAAGAAAAGGTGGTTCAGAAGTGGTCCTTTATGAATGGCAACGGTCTGCCTTCTAAATACCATTTTCTGTCTCATCAACTAAATATATCTATATATGTACTATTTTTCAATGATATAATGTTAAACTATTTAATGTCATGGGTATACATATAAAAGAAGAGTTTTTATTTTACCTTCCTGTATCTGAGTATTATATCATCCAATTTTAATACATCTTTTAGAGAGTGCATTAAATCTTGTCTTTATGAGTGAACTGTCTTCTGGAGTTATGCCACAGGTAGAAGATATTCATATTCAAGAACATCCATTAAAATAGACAATTTAGATTTTGCAAGAGCAGACTCCAGGAATGTTTGTGTTTCTGTTCTCCCAAGTACACAGAAACCAGACTATCACTTAGTAATGGTTCAAAAATTGTTTCATAGATGAATCAATGAAAAATGATTGAGACAAAGTGAAATAAAACATTCTTTGTATCCTAATTTCTTCAGGAGAAGGAATGAATCTCTTTCACAGCAAAGAAGATGTGGTAGTGCATGCTTTTAATCCCAGCACTTGGGAGGCAGAGGCAGGTGGATCTCTGTGAGTCTGAGGCCAGCCTGGTCTACAGAGAGAGTTCTGGGACAACCAAGGCTACAAAGAGAAACCCTGTCTCAAAAAAACCAAAAAAAAGAAAGAAAGAAAGAAGGAAAGAAAGAAAGAAAGAAAGAAAGAAGAAAAAGAAAAGATGAAAAAAGAAAGAAAGAAAGAAATACAGTTCTTTGAGAAGGAAGGAGGAGGGAGTATGATCAGGAAAAGTGCAGGGTAGTTGATAGCAACTGCAGGAGACAAGGTAGCAGAAATGGACACTAATTTAAAGCTCCTACAGCTCTCTGAATAAATCTAAGATATAAAGTGATAACTGAACTCTAAAGGGATTTTAAAACTAGAATAGTAAAAGTGAAGGAATTTCTAACAGTGTCTGACAATGTAAATTTAGAATTAAAATCATGCATTAACACCATTCAGAAAACCATTTGCCCAAAGGATTTTCTTGAGATTTATTTTTTATTCTAAAAAGAAAAATGAGATGGTTAATCAGCAGAGCTAGGGCATTTATAACAATGTCCTTTTTCTTACCATTGATTTGTTTTCATTAGGTAAGTAGTTAGGTTGTTGATTTTTTTCTCCTCTTTTGCTTTTGGCCCTAACAAAATTGGCTGTTTTGGTACTGTCATTATTTCCATGTGTCAACATTCCCTTAGAGAAGAATAATTACTTTAGTTTATTGAAAGTGCCAAAGGAAGGGTATTTTACTATGTATTTTGATGATTACATGTTAATAAAGATATCATTTATCATTTAAAATTTCCGATGTAAGGCCAACACAAGTGTATAATATACAAAATGTTGAAACACATGGATTAAAATAAAATAGCAATATGAAATTGTATGATATCATTATGGCAGACAACTGAATATTTGAAGACTCATAACTAGTTAGGTTTTTAAATATATTTTGATAGGTTTGCATGGGCACAGCCAGAGCCTAAAAGAAACCACTCAAACCTCAATGTGTAATATTTTCTTTCTTAGATATTGGCACCAAATGTAGAATTATACCATGCCACAAGTGTTGAGATTTAATCAATAACAGACAGAAGCACTTTGAAATGGGCGCATTGATGACTACACTGTAGCAGTCAACTCTCTCACATGTTCTCCCATAAATCTTCTCTGAAATGTCAACAATAAGAATTATATGTGTCTACAAATTTCCTGGTGGGGGGATTTGGGAGATTATGTTGCATGATCCATCAGTTTATGGAAGGTAAATTGAACATGATAGCAATATATATTTTTGTCCTAAGGAGCTTCCAGTTTAATGAGAATATCCAACCAAGAAATTACAATATAGTAATACAAAGGGCAAATAGATATTAATATGGAAGATTATAGAGCTACAAATATGGCATTATCTCCTGATTTGAAGGCTGTTAGGATCAAAATAACTTTCCTGAGGATGTTACTGGTAAGTTAAATCCATACAGATTAAGACATATACAGTCCAAATAAAGTAAAGGTATATTAAGAAATGGGACTAGCTATCCTGTTTATCACTCCAAAGGTGTTGAAACTGGGAGAATGAAACCTAAAAATGAGGTGGACTAAAATCTCATGCCATAGCCAACTTTATTCAGGGCATCAGGCAACTTATATTCTGATGTTTAAGAGAGTCACATGAGTAAATTGTAAAATCACAAGGACAAACTGTGTGTGGCAAAAACATGTTTTTCCATAGAGGTTATTTGTAAACAAATAACAATAACCAGTTGTAATGAATAATCTGAAGTAAACTCATGCCTATCTGCTACTCCTGGAGAAAAAACATATTCCAAGAACAATTACATGTTTTTGAAGAGATTGAAGTCACAAGACTCTTGTCTTGTTTTCTTGGAGTTTTCTTACAAGTACTCAGAGTTCTTGTACAACTACATTCTTGGACTGTATTCCAACAATATCCCAAGAGGAAAGAAAACTCAATATGCACTTGAAGGATCTACAAACAGTACACTAATATCGATTATCACATAGAATTGGCAGTAAGATGAAGACCAGGGTGTGAGAATACTTAGCAAATTTTGCATCCATATATAATACATATGTGTACTTTTATATGTGCATATTTACACATATATGCATGCACACATATGGATGTGTAAATCAGCTACAACCAAAAAAAAACCCCATAAAATACTGCAGGTGATGTGTTCTATTTTCTGTATTTAATGTTTCATTTAGAAGTATTTGTGAATGTCCACTGCCACATAGGACTTGACCTACTAAAGTGCAGTGACCTGCACTTTGCAATGGTTGAGAGGCAAGAAGCAGAGACCACATTATGATAAAATATTCAGATTAGACATGATGCATTAGAAAATGGGGTGTGCGTGAAAAGATTTGAGCAGGGGCGTAGGTGTAAATTACTCTCATTTATATTTAGAAAAAATACTCCAAATGATTCCAGAAAGCATGAGAAAGGCTTTGGGATATGAGGGCAATTTCAAGAATTTCGTTTGTTTTTGTTCTGTTTGGGGATAATTTAAGCAATTGCTAATGGTGCCAAAATGAAGACAATTGCTTGAGAATAGTAAAGAGCAAATTCCTAAGTTGCACTGAATGGAACTTCATTATTAGAACAAGTAAATGAAAGGAAAATGAAGTGTTGAGATTTTTGAGATGTTTGTCTTAGGAAGCATGTGGATAATGATGCCATTCACTGAGGAAAGGAAAAAATAGAAAAAAAAAAGATGCGAATAAAGACTCAGTTTTGGTATGTTTGTGCTAGATATTCAAATAGAGATATCAAGCCAGAGAATGTGATTACAAGTAGGAAGGAACAAAAGGTCTGGGAGATAGTAGTATACACAAAGTAATTGAGGCTGACATCTAAAACCTATGCAGGCACCATGAATATTTATAATATATTTTCAATTTGTAAAGACTTAATAATTTATATGTGTGTGTGTGTATGTGTGTGTGTGTGTGTGTGTGTGCTTCCTGTGTATATGTGTGTACATCATGACTGGTATTCACAGAGGTCAGAAGAAGGCATTGGATCCCCTGTAATTAAAGTTGCAGATGGTTATGTGCCACCACATTGATACTGAGAATTAAACCAGGGTCCTCTGTAAGAGCAATAAGCGCTCTTAAACACTGAGCCATCTCTCCAGCCCAGAATATTTATAATATTAATAGTACTTTCTAGATTTAAAAATGTATAAAACAGTGCTATAAACTCAAAATAATTAGCATTCTCGTGTACATGTTAGAAAACTAAGGTTCTCATACATTGTCCTGGTACTAGAGCATAAACACATAGAGACCATTAATATAGTATGCAAGACTAGAAATATTCTTGACAAAGATCTCTAAAACACAAGCTGAAAAAAAGATAGCTTCTTCAACAAATAATGTTGTGGAAATTGGATATCTATATGTAAAAGCATGAAACAGATTCCTACTTTTTAACTTATACAGAAAATCAAAAGAAAACAATAACAAAACCTGGCTCATACACTTTAACATAAGACCCAAAACTTTGAAACCATTAGAAAAAAACTTAGAAGTATTTGAGAGCTTTCTGAAAAGGACTCTAATAGCCCAGGAAATAATCTTAAGAACTGACTCACAAGAGTACATCAAATTAAAAGCTTCCACACAGCAAATCAGTTACTAAAGTGAAGAGACAGCTTATGGAATGTAGAAAATTGTTGATAGCCATTCATCTAACAAGATTTATAATAAGAGCATATAAATAACTCAAAAAATTAAATATAAAAATAATAATAAAAAATAATCCAAACCGCACATAATCAGGTGAAACAAACAGTTCTAAAAAATAAAGGTATAAATGGTCAATAAATGCATGAAAAAGTGTTCAACATCTTTAGTCATAGGGCAACACAGATGAAACTACACTGAGATTTCATCTCACTTCAGTCAAAATGGCTATCATCACGAAAAACAAAGACCAACAGATGCCAAAGAAGATGCAATGATGAAAGACACTTATACATTATTGGTCAGGATATAAATTAGTCCAGTCACCATGGAGAGCAGGACAGAGATTTATCAAAAGATTGAAAATAGAACTACCATATGATCTAATATGTGAAAGACTTGAAGTCACCACACAACAAAGATACCTGCAAACTTGTGCTTATTTCAGCAATAGCCATAATAGCTAAGAAACAGAATCAGCCTGGATGTCCATCAATCGATGAATGAATAAAGAAAATGTGGAACATATTCATATTTGAATTTTACTCAGTCATAAAATAAATCAAATCATAACATACATGCAGGAAACCAGAAATGCAAAGCATGATAAGTGAAATAAACTAGACTCAGAAAGATAAATGTTATGTGGCATATAAATTTTTAAAAATACCAAAGTAGAAATTGTTATTTGAGTAGTAGAAAGAGAATGGCAGAAGTGAGTAGTGGGCAAAAGATGACATTGGAAAGAAATAGAACCAAAATACATTTTATAGATGTATACAAATGGCACAATGAAATGATATTTTGTGTAATTATATATTCTAATAAGAAAAATGAGGCTTAAAGAGTTTAATAATTTTTAAAAGTGACATCATTTTACTAAAACTCAAGACTCAATCCCTGTCTCTTATAATATATCTTTTAGGGTTTTCCTTGAGTAGACTAGGATTTTTTTTTCCAATTAGCTGTCGGCTTTACCTGAGGTCACTATAATAAACAAATTTCTCCTTTGTCTAAATAATACCCAGCTAATTTGTATTTCTAAGTCATTAATTATGAGTTCTTTGCTTTGCTTTGTTTTTTGTGTGCAGTTTTGAATTAATCATACACCTTAGTACATAGAACAAAAACATCATTCATCCTTTGAAAGCCAATCTCCTGTTTTATATATTGTTTTTTATTTTCATGCTCCATTTTCTTTTCTTTTTTTTTTTTTTTTTTTGGTTTTTCGAGACAGGGTTTCTCTGTGTAGCTTTGCGCCTTTCCTGGAGCTCACTTGGTAGCCCAGGCTGGCCTCGAACTCACAGACATCCGCCTGGCTCTGCCTCCCGAGCGCTGGGATTAAAGGCGTGCGCCACCAACGCCCGGCTTCCATTTTCATAAAAATATATATTAAGTATCTCCTACTCCCATTCTCTATTCTCATACTGTCACTGACTACTTTCCTAAATTGCTGGGTATTCATTATTCTCTGTATTTAAATTGTACTCTATGTATGCATTTTAATTTTTCTCTTGCTGTGTAAACTTAGCACTATGTTTTTTTACTAGTTACTCCTAACTACATAGACCTACCTAGTTTGTTGTTTTTAACTTATGCATAGGAGTCCATACTATTTATCAACTATGTTTCATGTATAACTTTCCTCTGAGGTTGAACCCTGTCTCCTACTTTTGCTCTCAAAAACAACTCTATGACAAATGTCCACTTAAATGTTTTCTTAATGCACCTGTATGATAGTCTTTGAGATATTTACTCTGGATAATGACGACGGTCACTAGAAATACGTATATTTAATGGCATGCCATCAGATTCTTTTTTAGAATAACAATTAGCACATTTGTACTTTGAAGAGTCTATCAAGAAGTTCTCCCCATACCTTAGTCTCCCCAAATACTCTTAATTTTCTTGCATTGATTTTATAGTTTTGAATCTCATATCAGGTATTAAACCATTTCAAATTTATATAGATATATATGTATTATGTTTATGTACATAAAATGCACAGTGATATAATAATACATTTATAGTTTCAACAGCTTTATTGAGGTATTATTAACACATAGAAACCTGTATATTTAATAAATAATCTGATGAGTTTTGGACATATAAACTGATGTTTTATATAAAACAAGTTCATCTTATTACCACAATCCACTGCCCAAACTGCATTTTCTCCATTGGGTTTTAGTGTCATTGTTATCATACATTAATTCTGCCTAACCACATATCCTCTTATTTCTAAAGCATGACTCATAAGCCTTGGAAAACACAATGTGACAGGTTTTTAATCTAGTTTAATAAGCTTTTTCAAGTTTTTATAATTTCAGTTTTATTTTTATAGTTGACCCCTTCATTTTAAACAATACTAGATGCTCAGACCAGTTCTACCACACCTCTTTCATCTTTGAATTTGTCAAAAGCCTCTGAACCTAAGATGGTTCAACAAAACCCTGACAAATGGTGTTGTAAAGGAATGTGAGAGTCGAGAAAGTTTGTGCTACAACAGTCAATTTTTCCACTGATTTAAGGAGTCAATGACTCTCTTCTTGAATAAAGTAAGTAATCTATCTGAACCTACTTATTTGAAAAATACTGTGAATTCAATGTTATATTATCATCACATGAGACATTTACTGATATAAAATCTCAGTATTTTCCACATGTAGATACACAATTTCTCTAGTTAGTGCATATGTTTGATGACAATCATTAGTACAGAAATTGCGTTTATACATTTTGATAGTATTATCTTTCTTATGAATATCTTTAGAGATTTTGTTTTGTTTTGTCTTGTTTGGTTTTAATCTTAACTAACAAGTCCCTCAGTCACGGTTAAATTCTAAACACAAAGTTTTAAATATTATGCTTTTAACAGAGTTATTATTTTAAGTCTCTGTCCTGAACCAACAGAAAATACTGCCTCTTGTTTTTCTTGCACCAGCAGCAATGGCAGCAATTGCTAGTTCTCCTTTGCATCACTGTCAACATTTGAGTGATGGTCACTAATTGACAAACACTTGCAGATGCGTATGCAAATTTACTTGGGATGAGGGTAGCCAGTAGCTACTTCTGTTTCTCTGTCACCGTGCTGCCTGTCTTGGCCCTTAGAAGTTGAGCTTTATTACTGTAGCTCTATAGTAGAGCTTGAAGTCAGGGATTGTGATGCCTCCAGAGGTTGCTTTGTTGTACAGGATTCTTTTAGCTATCCTGGGGTTTTTGTTTTTCCATATGAAGTTGAGTATTGTTCTTCAGAGGAGGGGCTTGGACCTGCCTCAACTGAATGTACCAGGCTCTGCTGACTCCCCATGGGAGACCTTGCCTTGGAGGAGGTGGGTTGGGGGGTGGGTTGGGGGGGAAGGCTGTGGGGCAGGAGGAGGGGGGACAGAGGAATCTGTGGTTGGTATGTAAAATGAATAGAAAATCTCTTAATTAAAAAAAAGAATAAAAAATAAAAGAAAAAAAAAGAAAAAGTTGAGCTTTACATTTCCCAAGTGATGCTAGGAACTTCTGTTCACCAAGTTCCCCCCAAATACCTCAGGATGTTTAACCTTACTCAACCCTGTTCCAAAAGGTCAAGCCAGTTTTGCCTCCACTAATTGCTACACTTTCTCTTTCTCTCTCTGTCTTGAAGTGTTGGCATCGTTTCAAGACAAATTATCCCATCCTCTGTTCTCTTTATCATAATCATCTGAGTAATTTTCATCTAATTTTTAAATCTTTTAAAGTGATTGATGGCATTCATTTGAAGAACAATTTCATCTTCTCTTTTTGGACATCTTTTAATATTTCAGTTATAGGAAAGCAAATCTGAAAGAGGACACAGGCAAATGAATTCCCCACTTCTGTTGCCACTTTACAAACATATATACCTTGAGCTTCCTAGAGAATTATATCATGATAACTAATTTAAAAAAAATACATACTCTTTCCTCTGTTTCATTTATTTACTAGAACTGCCTTGAGTTACTATCTACCCCATCCAACCCTAAAGCCTATCAAAATATTTGTAAGCTATCATAAATATAGTAAGAGTTATCTCCCTCTAAGTAATTTTATTTCTTGTCATCATTCCCTTGGAAATATTTTTTCACTTATATCCTTTTCATGATGCATATATTTTGACTTTCTTAAGGTCAGTAAATACTGAAACAGAGTAAGGCAAAAAAAGAAAACAAAACAAAACAGAGAAAGGGCAAAAAACAACCACATGTTCTTTTTAGCACTGTGAACAAATTCTTTGATCTTCAGATGATTTGAGCAGATAAGTATGAAGTGTTTTGTCTGTGTTCATTAAAAAGTAAAAAGAGGGCACTGACTACTCTAATTAATGTCAACATAAAAAAAAAACTTACCAAGTTCTTTGAAAGACTGATTCAGCATATTGGTTCTCACAGCTCCAGTGAGAAAGAAAAAAGATCTGTGAAATGAACTCATGGGGAAAAGAATCAAATGAACCAGACAATTTTAAATTGAATATTTAGTATTTAGAAGGAAGGATCATAAGAACTGTACAAGAAAAGAAAATAAGAAATAACAGTGGAATTCTCAAAGAGTTAATAAAAATATTTTTAAAGAAATGACCCCAGAGGAGAAAAATGTAGAAACAGCAGACTCTAGCAGAAGTAGGGGAGGGGAGGGCCAAAGAGGAAGGCAGTGAAAAATAAATAATACAAAGTGTAAAAAAAATAACCTGGCTCTGGAAGACAGTCCATGAAGACCACTTGCCTCGAGTCTGCAAATCCCTGGGTTCCACTTCCAACATTGAAAAATGCAGACACATAAATGTAAGTTAATAACAACACACATGCTTAAACCATTATGCCAATTATACAATCCTGCTCACCAGAGAAATTTTCTGTTCAAGTTGTTGGAGACAGAAGAACTGTCATACTTAAATAGTCTGAGTCACATAGAACATACATGATTGTATGTCTGTCAGTCTGTCTGATGTGGTATTTGGACAGAGTTTGAGAGCAAGACAGTGAGGTAGAGGTTAAATAAAATAAAGACAAAGATCAAAAGTCTATCATAGGACTGGAGAGATGGCTCATTGGTTAAAAGCACTTACTGATTTTGTAGAAGACCCAGGGTTGGGGTCAGGGTTCAGTTCCCAACACCCACATGGCCACTCAAAACTATCTATATCCTCTTCTGCTCTCCATGAGCACTGCATGCACACGATGCATACATGTATAAATCTAGGCAAAATACATTAAAAATAAATAAAATAAGGTAACACATTAAATAAAAATAATATTTATAAAAAGTCTTCCATAAAATCTTAACCAGAGCAGGATATCTGCATGTTTAAGAACGTTAGTTTATTAATATTTGCACTACAATCTTAAGTGTGTTATTTAATCCTTTCAACTTAAATGTCATCATCTATAAAATGGGCATTGTAATGACATCTACTTTGGAGTTTGTCTGAAGATTAACGTAGCTTAAATGTAAAGAAATCATAAAACTCTGTCATAGAGTGTTTTGTAAAAATTAGTAGCAGCATTAATGAAGTGATTTGTGAGCCAGTGTACACAAATTAATATTCTGACCTCAGAATAGAAGGAGTAGTATATGTAGTAAAATCTCCAAGATTTGGAGTTATGAGATAAAAGCTCAGGTTCGATTTCCAAATACTTGGATGTGATCTTTTAATTTTTTTAGCCCTGGAATGTGTCACATTGTTGGGATGCATTGTTGGGCTTCATTCATTTGTTTAACATCAAAATTTGTATGCATCTCCAATAGTGGTTTTTATCTGTGAGGTAAGTTGCCATTGGCTTGCCCATGTAGGAGATCCATCAGTAAACACAGTGCTGGATGTTAAATACAATTCTTGTCTCTGTGGGTTTACAAGTAGTGATGTAGAGCCAGAAAACATGTAGGACCATTTTAATGCTGTTTCTTACACAAACCACAGGAACAAAATCTTTGAAGAGGGTCATGCCTGGTAAACGTGAGAAGGAAATAGACACAAATCTGCACCCCAGATAAAAGCCAAAGACTTGTCTATGTCTTGCTCTACATTTGAGTGAACCTATTATAATAGCCTGAGCAGTCTTTCAGAGAGTTAGTAAATATTTTGCTGAGTTTCTTCAGTCAGACCTCATTTGGAATTCAACTGTCTTGGGGATTGAGGAGGGCTCCCGTCCTAAAATGTCTGGTTGTACATGTCAACTCCTTTTGTCTATCCAACACTCAAAGTTGTGAAACATGTGCTATAACTTAGGAGTCCATTGTGGTTTGTATTATAAATTGCTTTTTAAGGAAGGGGGAGGTTACTAAGTCAACACTTTAGGATAGATGTGGATAAATAGTTCTGTGTAGATAAATGAAACTAAAATGCCTGTATTTGAAGGGTTTTGTAACACGAATCTAAAAAGGTCTTATTAAGAAAAAAAAACCCGGGGCCAGATATTGGGGTGAATGCTGAAAGATCAGAGAAGCAGAACAGGCCACAGATAACCTCACCTTGCCAACTTCTCAGCCAATCCTGTTTCCTCAAACTGGAAGCCTGTGAGTCCTCACCCAAATGGATCTCAGCTGAACTGCTGCTAAAAGCCTAAAAGCTCAAAAGCCTCTAGTTCCTGGACTTCATGCCTTATATACCTTTCTACTTCCTGCCATCACTTCCTGGGATTAAAGGTGTGTGTCACTATGACTGGCTGTTTCCAGTGTGGCCTTGAACTCACAGAGATCCAGATGGATTTCTGCCTCCCAAGTGATAGGATTAAAAGTGTGTGTGCCACCATTTTCTGGACTCTATGTCTATCTAGTGGCTGTTCTGTTCTCTGACTCCAGATAAGTTTATTAGGGTGCACAATATATTGGTGGATACAAAATCACCATAGGGTTTAAAACAAAAGTAAATGATCAAAGTACATTATATACACACACAAAATGTCATGACAAAACCCATTATTGTGTGTACTTAATGCACACTAATAAATAAAAACAACAAATATTTCAATAGTTATATTGTGTCATATGCCTATAGTCTTAACACAGAAGGTGGAGACAAGAATCAGGGGTTTTAGGATAGGTTGGACTACATAGCAAGTTAATGGCCAGAATAGCCTAAATATTGAGATCCTGTCTCAAAACAAAAGTAAACTACTAGTCAAAGAATAAAATGACTAGGTTGGAAGTTATGTCATTGTAGAAAAAGGCAGATGGATAATAATTTTTAGTGAAGTCAGAGTATGGTATTAATGAAAGCAAGGAGTCATGGAGAGAAGATTTACATGAAACAGCTGAAAAAAGAAGAGCACAGCCTATCAATCTAGAGTCTATACTAGCATTAGAGACTGGACTATCAGGATTTTCTTAGGCCAGCCAATATCTAACAAATATTACCCAAATTTAATTATACTGGAACACACACACAAACACACACACACACACACACACACACACACACACACACACACACACGTACTAGGTTCTCTAATATATATCTCCCATTGTGCTTAAGTTGAGAAGTTTATCCATTTCCCTGAATTGTTTTCAACTTAGCAAAACTTCATTTGAATTAAATTATGAAATGATATTGCAACCTCAGATTATATTGTCTTGTACTTCAAAAATACATTTTGTTTTTTGAGAACTACTGTACACTGTAATTGAATAGGTATTATCACTCATTTTGTCGCTTGTATGCATTCATTATTTTTCTCTTTCACTATTTCAAAGAACAGAGATCCATGCTTTCATTCAATCAACATGCACTGATTTCTCCATAAGTTTCTCAAACTTTTCTGCATCCAAGACATTGGCTGTGTTCTTTTCTTTACTAAGTCTGAAAGAGGCTTCATTATTTCTTACAAGTCTAAGGCTTAATAACAAAGAACAGAATTTTAGAATTTTAGTGTGTCCCTTCAAAATAATATTAGGAAGTGAATTCAATTATTAACAAATAGCATTACTGACAATATAGAATATGGTAGTTTTATTCCGCAATGTAAAAAAAAATTCTAGAAGAGAAAAAGAAATGTCTAGGACAGGGAAAACAAGCAGCTAAGATTCAGCTCCAGGAACATTCTTTCTTTGACACAAACCTGTGTAGCAGAACTTAATTGTGAAGGATTTGTTTTGTAGCACATCGATTCCATTACAAAAAAATATAGTTCATTTTCTCCATTGTTTTTCAGCATAAGTACTTCACAAGTAAGAAACAATTGCCAAACTATGAATACAGGGATTTATTGTCATTGTTCAGTTGGGACATTTTGTCTACATTAAAAGAAGAATCCAACTATTTTTTTCCAGAATGGCATCAGTGTTGAACTATTTCATTAAAAAGCCTATACTGAAGAACTACAGGCAGCCAAAGATCACTGAGGCCAGGAGAAATGGTTTTCTTCAGGAAAAAGCACACTAATTATTTATCCAATACCAAATGGTCAGCCCTGAAAACATGCATACAAGTAACATTATACAGACTGAGAAAGTTATATTCAGGAATATACATATATGTGTGTAACAATTAATGAAAAAAGAAGTCATGAATGTGAAAGAGATCAAGAAGGGAGCTTGTAGGGAGGGATCGGTAGGGACAATAATGATTTAATTATATTATAATCCCCCCAAATAAAAGAAATTTAAAAAGAAAGGCTATACTGGCAACTACTTATATATCTAACCCAGTTCACAGAGACAAACCAAGAAAAAAATTATATAAAGTATGGAACATACGAGAAATATGTTGTCTATGCTATTTAGGGACGAGCTATCCTTCTTCCTGAATGAACCAAAAATGCCAACATATGGATGTTAATATAGACAAGGTATTACTATGAGTACAACATAAAGACACAACCACAAAAGCTCAAAGTAATCCACAGAACAATACTATGATCTAGAAAATTAATTTTTACGTATAATTTTTTATTAAAAAAGATTTTCTTTCCTTTTACATACCAACCGCTATTCCCCCCTCCCTCCTTTTCTCCCACTCCCCCCACCTACCCCCACCCCATCCCCATCCCCTCCTCATAGAGAGTAAGGCCTCCCTTGGGTAGTCAACACAGGCTATTATACCATGTTGGGGCCAGACCTAGCCCCTCCCTCCTGCATGGAGGCTGAGTAAGGCATTGCACCACAGGGAAGGGGCTCTAAAATGCCAGTTTGTGTACCCAGGGTAAGTCCTGGTCCCATTGCCAGGGGACCCACAAACACATCAAGCCACACAACTTTTACCCCCATTCAGAGGGCCTAGTTTGGTCCCATGCAGGCTCCCCAGCTGTCAGTCCAGAGTCCATGAGCTCCCATTAGCTTGGGTCAGCTATTTCTGTGGTTTTTTTCCCATCATGATTCTGACTCCTCCCCCTTGCTCTTAAACTCTTTCCTGCCTCTCTTCAACTGAACTCCAGGATCTTGGTCAAGTGCTTGGCTGTAGGTCTCTGCATCTGCTTCCATCAGTCACTGGATGTGTGTTCTATGATGACAATTAGGGTAGACAACCAATCTTAGTGCAGGGGAAGGCTACTTCTAGAACCCTCTCCACCATTGCTATGAGTCTTAGCTGGGGACAATCTTGTGAGTTCCTGGGGTTTTCCCTAGCTGCAGATTTCTCCCCATCCCCTTAATGGTACACTCTGTCAAGATATCTCTTTCATTGCTCTCCCTCCCCATCTCTCCCCCAATTTTCAGCCATTTTAATATCATTTTTAACATTGTACTAGATGTGTAAGTTGAGATGTCAAATATACCCTAAGAATATACAGCTCAAATGGTTTTCAAAGGAAAACTGAACTGGAATGCATGTTTGTGTCCAACATTGTTGCTTCTGCGCTAAATCACACTAACTCCTGCATTAGTTGCTACCTGGAAGACATTTAATTTGTTTATATTCCCATTTCAATTTTAATAGTATCACTTATTCTACTTTTCTCCCCAACTCCCCTTGAATGTGTGCCTTACATTGTTCTTTGCTGCTATGGACAAAGGAATCATTCAGAGGAAATAATTATGGAACTATCACTCTATGTTTGCTACCATTAAAGGATAGAATAAATCCTGAAACACAGTCTATGAAAGGCTGAAGGCAGAAACAAATATACAATAATCTTATAGTCATTAACCTCTCATTAATATACTAATTAACTTCCATGTTAAAAACTGAAATACATTCTTTACATGTGAAACCATTTCAGACAGCCTGCTTAGCATAAAGAAATAATTAAATATTCCCAACTTGTTAACTATAGTAAGAGTTAAGTATCTCAAATAAATCAATTTGTAAGGGATAAAAATCATATTTAAAGTCATGTTCCTAAATGAATCCTAAATTAAAATGACTATCTTCCTTCCCTAATTAGAAAATACTCACTCAGCACCATACACAAACAAAAATATTTCTTTGAACAGGATGTATTTTTAAAATTTATTAGAAGTACAAGTAATATATTTAAATATCTCATTTTAAGTTTTGACTTAATACTTCAGTAATACATAGAAATAGTGTAAAAAATAAAATTTGATGAAATAGTGGATAAAATGTGACATTTAATTTTCTAATTTTCTCATTTTTGGAGACAGTTTTTATTGGCACACTTGGATAGTTTAGTAAAGCATCTTCACCGTACGAATGCCAGAGTATAGCCAGCTAATGTAGACTATTGAACAGCATGTTGCTACTCTGACAAAGATTGCTTCAGCAATAACACCTTTTAATTCCACATAAAATGCTGTGGCTGGTAAAATTATTGAGACTTACATGCACCAGTTTCTATGGTCATTGGACTGTTATTTTCTTTGAATTGATCCTGCAAATGGGTATTCGTTGATATATGGGAAAATATTGCCGATTGTTAGTGCTCCTTAAAAAGCTTATTTACAATTCATATCTGCAGGTATAAATTATGAACTCAGGAACCCCAAACAAAAGTCTTGGAAAGAACAGAAGTGGTAAAGGATGCAGTTCCAGCACAACAAAGCCCATTATTGTAAACACTGAAAAACTGGAACAAAAATTAACATAAATCAGTCAACCAACCAGAGAGGTGAGAAAAAGAAACAAAAAGAAAGTGGGAAGGAAATAAGGAAGCTATTGTTTTAATGAACTAAAAGAGAGAGAAAGCAGGGAGAGGAAACATCCTGAAAGCCAGAAAACAGACCAACTACTAACACATAATCAGGAAAAGGAAGCACGAGATATACAGAAGAAATGATGTGGATAAAATACTGGCAAAATGAATATTTGTAAGGCTAAAACCTCATTCTACAGATTGTTGATTACAAATAAAATTTGGCCATAATTACAGCGTGACCTGGCAATCATGATTGTCATCAATGATCAAGTTTAACACGGTTGTGGAGTAACTTACATCGTATGATGATGGGTTGCACTATATGTCACTTGTATAGCCTTCTCACTAAATATGTGTAAACAATATGAATCAAATTGACCTTATAACCTCAAGAAACATGAGAGTAGATAAAAATGTTAATACCATGAGGAAACAATCATATAAAATCCAGGACAGGCAATTAGCAGATCACCTGACCTTAATGCCATGAGAAAAAATACTTGCTGCTGTTGCAGAAGACCCAGGTTTGGTCCCCAGCTCCCCCATTGGGCCATTTACAAGTGCCTGTGACTCCAGTTCCAGGGATATCACACAGACTCTTCTGATTTCCAAGGGCACCTGCATGCATATGGTACATACATAGACAAGTAGGCAGAAATATATTCACATAAATAAAAATAAATATTTTATAAGGGCCAAAGTGTAAACAAAGCTAAGAATAAATTCCAAAGTAAGAAAACTATTTCATCACAAAGAACTAATCCTGACATAATCCTTCTTAGTACAAAAATGTTCAAATGAAGAAATTGTGATAGACACCTTCCATTTGCCGCTCCCTGTCACTGTAGAAGGCTGACTCACACATGTTAGAGTGATCTTAGTCCTCCAGCTTCCTTTTGGGCTTCTCCAAACAAAAGACTGGTGAAAGGCCAGGTCATGAGATTGGGATATTTATCTCCCTGCTCCCAGAAAACTCTTTCACCAGACTGCTTTGAACCAGCTACATTCCTCTCCAAAAGCCACAGCTCCTTCCTGCTCAGTTTCAGTCATTATGCCTTCCCTTTCCCCTGCCTGGGATTCTTTATCATTTCTTTTTGGCTTCTTCTGGCATTCCATGCATCAGTACTCATTACCCCTTTATTAACTTTCCTCCAAATTACTATATTAAATATGATAGCTGTTACCTAGAAGAATTTTGACTGATTTTAAAAAGTCATATGCTATTCATTATAGACATATAAGAAAAGCACAAATAAAACTGGTAATTTCCTGAGAAATACAACTTACACAAACTAATTCTAATAGAAAAAGAAATTTCAATATACCAATGTCTATAAAAGAAATATACAAAGTTACCAAAAAATATACCCAACATATCAAAGGCTAAATTAACTAAAGCCACTTTACTGTTCTAGAGAATAGGAAGGATAAATTATATGTTTTATGGCATATAGCATTTATATGAAAATTTCCTGAAAGGTGAAAGATGGAGAAATGGCTCAGTTGGTAAAGTGTTCACGTGTGTACATAGTTATGAAATGTCATTGTCCCTGTCTTCTTTAATTGTTCTCTAATATGTTTACACCTGGGCGTGGTGGTGTTCATCTTTAATCCTTGTGGTGATATTGTGTTCCCCAAAATATTGTGCACCTTAATAAACTTATCTGTGGTCAGAGAACAGAACAGCCACTAGATAGACATAGAGACCAGAAAATGGTGACATACACACCTTTAATCCTAGTATTCCAAAGGCAGAGATCTGTCTGGATCTCTGTGAGTTCAAAGCCACACTGGAAACAACCAGGCATAGTGACACATGCCTTTAATCCCAGGAAGTGATGGCAGGAAGCAGAAATGTATTTAAGGCATGAGGACCAGGAACTAGAGCCTGGTTAAGCTTTCAGGCTTTCAAGAAGCAGTTCAGCTGAGATCCATTTGGATGAGGACTCAGAGGCTTCCAGTCTGAGGAAACAGGATCAGCTGAGGAATTGGCAAGGTGAGGTGGCTGTGGTTTGTTTTGCTTCTCTGATCTTCCAGCATTGACCCTAGTACCTGGCTCCAGGTTTGTTTTTATTAATAAGAACTTTTAAGATTCGTGCTATAAATCCTAGCAATGGAGAGGCAGAATAAAGAGGATCTCTGTGAGTTCAAAGCCAGCCTGATTTACATAGTGAACTTCAGGAAAGCCAGAGCTACATAGTAAGGCCCTTTTTGGGAAAAAAGAATTTGTGTGTATATATATATATATATATAGTATGCATATGGTATATATAAATATATATTTACATATGGGGTCTCTCATTGAACCTGGTAATCACCAATTGATTAGACTGGATTGCCAGCAAGCCACAAGGATCTTCTTGTCTTTGCCTCCCCCCATGCTGGGATTATAGACATGTACATGTACTGCACTACTGGGTATTTATGTGCACGCTGGGAATCTGAACTTAGAAGCAGTTGAGTGTTGGTGGCTGCTTGGGGAGGGAGAGTCCTGTAAGGGTATGGTCCATGGTAGTTTCCTCATTCTCCCATAGATGGCCCTATACCCTTGGGCAACACTAACTGGACTCTCAAAATTATAAAGAGAAGAGGAGGAGGGGGGAGTAGGGAGTGAATATGATCCAGACACATTGTGTTCAAGTATGAAACTACCAAAGAATAAATAAAATATTTAAAGCCTGCTCCTTCAGTTATCTCTTTATCATTTTCTGTCACATTTTTGCTCTAGAAAGCACCCTTTTCTTTACTTAATCATATCTTAATATTGTTTTCATTTGGTGCTATTCATCTCTTTATATGAACCAATATTTTCACTTCAGTTAAATATCACACTTTACTGAAAAGTATTTGAATGCCTCAGCATCTGTATTCTATGTGTGCTTTCAGTTAGCAACACTTAATTTGACTTTTTTCTCATTTGTCTATTATACTTTGTGATTACAGTCAACTCATTTAGGTCATAGCATATTTCATATTTTCAAATATGAATTTTCAGACATTGACCCAGCTAAGTCTGAGAAAATTATGATTTAGCTAAATATTGCTAGAATATGATAGAGTACCTAATAACCCAATATATAAGTGATCAAAAATTCATTTAGGAAATGAATAAGTTCATAAAAGTCTTCTTTTGCCCTCTCTTCTCTGAGCTCATCCAAATGCTTATTTGGTATCGCTACTTAGAGCTTTCAAAACTGTCTCAAGCTCAGCGTTTTTAAAGCAGTCTCAACTCCTCAATCATCCTTCGTAACTTGGTGTTCTTCAACAAGATCTTTGCAAATGGCCTGCTTCAACTTTGGGTGTCAGTGTATTTAAAAACTCTGTTGTTCTAAGAGTTGCCACAGGCTATGTATGCTCCCTTTCCTACAAGCATTCTCAAAAATTCCTCCCAGCTCCCAATTTGTTTCTAATATTGCCACAGGCAGAAAAAAATAGGGAAAAATACTAAGGAATTTTATGTCATATTTCTAAAGTTATTCTAATAAAATTATGAAAGCAATATAGTTTAGGTTAGAAACAAATGCATAATATTCCACTGGACTTATCACTAAATAACTAAGCAGACAAACCAATAAAATGCAAAATAATTGTGTGTGTATGCACATGTGATTCATATTTATGTGGGTGCACATGTGTGCCCATGTTATTTAGAAGCCAGAGATCAACTTCAGTGGTCACTCTTTAGGTGTCATTGATCTTGTTTTGTGAGACAGGGTCTCTGGCTGGCCTTGCACTCCACAGTTCCACTAGGCTGCCCAGCCATGGAGCTTCAGGGGTTCTACACCTTCCCAGTGCTGGCATTACAAGTATGTGCCACCACCAATGGCTATTTGAGATAGGTTCTGAGGTCAAACTCAGGTCTTCGTGCTTGAATACATTACCAACTGTGCTGTCTCGCCTGTCCCACAAAATAAATTCGGAGTGATTCTCTTTTCCTTGAAAATAAATGATGGTTAGATTTGTTTGGTATCTTAGATAGCTGTTTCAACTACTTAACTGTTAATACCTAAAGAGAAGTATGTAATTATTGTATAGAAATGAGAAAACTTAGATAAAATACATTTTAAAACCAGGGTTGAAAACAGCAACTATGATATCCCATTAATAATTTCTCAAACAAGCCCTTCAAAATAATCAGTAATGTATGACTACAATTCATATCCAAAGAAATTCAAACAGGATATCAAAGAAATACTTGCACAGCCATTTAATTTTTCTTTCTTTCTTTCTTTCTTTCTTTCTTTCTTTCTTTCTTTCTTTCTTTCTTTCTTTCTTTCTTTCTTTCTTTTCAAGGTAAGGTTTCTCTGTGTAGTTTTGGTGCCTGTCCTGGAACTCGCTCTATAGACCAGCTGGCCTTGAACTCACAGAGATCCACCCGCTTCTGCCTCCCAAGTGCTGGGATTAAAAGTGTGCACCACTGCACATTTGTAGAGCCATTTTAAAGGTAGCAGTATTCATAATAGAACAGAAGTGGAGGGAGGGAGGGGAAGAAGGGAGAGTAGAAAAGTCGGATTTGGGCGATAGGTCACTTAAATTTGAGCTACAGCTCTGCCATTTGTATATTTTATAACTTGGTGAAATTTACTTAACCACTCTTAGTCTCTATTTTGAAAGTTATAAAGTATGGATAACATATTATCAATTTAAAATAAAGTGAAATGGGATACAATAACACTTCATAATATGTCAGGAATATAATTTTCATTAATTACTTATTAAATCCTAATGTATGCCAGGTACTATTCTACATACCATAGATGAAGAAGTGACCATTACTTCAGAATTGTTTTGGAATGAATGTATTTCAAAAGGTAATGTATTACTTCCTGAGGAATTCAGTGGCACACAATTGTTTTCAGTCCTCTTATTCTAGGCAGACAATAACTTTACTCCTAGGTTTCCTGTTGCTGGTAAAGATTTAGATCCCATTTCTCTGGATTTTTCTTCTGCAATAAGCCTCAGTAGGAGAAAACACAGCACAATGGTACTAATTGCTAAGTAAGATGTGACCCGAGTGTAAGGCATTCAGCATTTAAATACCTGACTGGCAAATTTTAAATTCAACATGACATTTCCAGGTATAAAATAGTGGTTGATCTCTGACACTTACTGAATTCTGCAAACATATTTGTGCTTGACAGCACACACACACACACACACACACACACACACACACACACACACCTCATTTAATTCAACAGTAAGAGCTCCAGTTTCTATCGGTGACAATGTGTACAGCACATGCTGCAAATGAACAGCTCTGGTGACAAAAGCAGAATCAGTGAAAAAGGCCTCACTGCAGTATCAGCACCGCCAGCATCTGCTCCAAGCACTGTCCTTTCAATTCAGGCATTACTGGAGTCCTGATTCTGACACCAGAGAAGCTTAGAGGCTCTCTACTCCTTCTGCCTCAACATATTTAATTATCTTTTCTATAAAAGTGTGTTTGTGATTATTTTTTCTATAAAACTAAACTCAGCATAAGGATGAAAAATAATGTAGTATATATTTCGAATGTCAATTAAAAGTATGTGTTTGCCAATATGGATGCTTGGTGTGTTATTTTGAAACACGAAAATATCGGGCTGCAACCCCCCCTTCCCATGTTGTTTTACTTCAGAAGCAGCAGCGCCATCTTCTGGAATAAGTGGAAGAAGAAATAATTACAATATTTTAAAATGTCAGAATCCTGAGGAAAATAGATTATGTATTTGTGCACCAAAACAAAAAGTCTGAAGATGCATGTTAGTTGCTAATCACTAGGAAGAAATAAGGAGCTAGTTTCTAGTGTTAACCAGCAACTGCACAAGAACAGCAACCTCTCCTCCAGCAGTGAGACTGTCTGAGCAGCTCGTATCACTTAAAAATATATAAATTAAACAGAATTAAATAGAAGCTGTAAGTCTTTCTACCTGTCACTAAACATGAATGTAACACAAAACGGAACTGAGAAATTTATGAAAGAAACGTGCCGCTGCAGATCACAGACAGTCAATAAATGATTTCACGGACTGGAATCACAGATAGGTTCATTCAGGGCATATGGGGCACTGAAAACAGTCTTGAAAAAGAAAGTTTATGAAGAAACAATTTTTTTTCTCAAAAAAGTTTTGATGGACATAGCTAAATGGAATGCATGGACTTGATGATAGAAGAGGAGAATCCTAGAGTAGGGCAAAAGATGTGAAGTGACCCAGGGACATAATTAGTATGGCAAGCAGAATTCTAAGATGCCCCATTTAAGATTCTAAAGCCCTGGTACACATTTACTTTTGCCCAGTTGTTCAATCAAATGCAGTAAGTTTACTTTGAGATACAAAGAGCATTGGTATGGTCCTGACTTAAACACATGAGTCTTTTAAGAGAGAGGTGTATTAATGCTGGTTACAAAAGAGGGACTCAGAAATCTGAAGTACTGCTTTGCAATTGTTGGCTTGAAGATGAAAAGAACCCCCAGCATTGAGAAGTGGCCCCTGCTCAGAGCCACCATGGGTATGGAGACCTCAGTGCCACAACTGTAAATAACTGAATTATGCTAGCAACACAAAACTCAATTAGAATTAGATTTTCCTCTAGAGCCTAATTCTGAGAATTCTGCCTTGATTTTAGTCTGTGATACCTTCATACTTAAACTTTGGCCAGACCATGCTGTATTTTTTTATGCATGATCACACTATATAGCTGTCTCACCTTGAACTCTTTGTTTAGACGGGGTGGCATTGAATTCACAGAGATCCACCTGCTTCTGCCTCTGAGTGCTGAGATTAAAGGTGTGCAACACTACACCTAGCCAATGTTATATATTTAAACCATAGAGCCCATATATAGGTGTTGATTTAAACTACTATGTTTTTGAAAATGTGTTATTGTAGCAGTAGGAAATTAACAATCAGATAAGAGCAGACAGGCTTGAAATTGCTTTCTAAGGAAAGAATTTTTTGAAACTATCCAGCTCATATTTGCTGAGAGGGTTATGCAATCTGTCCTTCTTGTAATGCCCAGTCTTGATTTTAAATAAAGGCTTTGAACACATTAAAAGATTAATGTTTTGTGAGGTACTAATGATCAGATTTTTCAAAGGAATTACATCACCATCTTATATTCAGGTACCTTCTTATTTTCCAGTAGCTAAGGGCAATAATCTAAGTATTGAACTGATAATATATGGGCATGGACCAATCACTCCCATGCCCAATCTATCAGAGAGAATATTAACTGTTTACTGTACAGCCAACCACTAACCAAATATCAGATCTGCCAAAACAAAGAAACAAACAAAAACGGTGTTCCTGAGGGAAACAGGTATGATCGAGCATTTTAAATTGGTAGACTATTCCACTGGAAAGTAGAAAATAAGTTTTACAAAGTTTATTTTTTCTAAGCCTCATTTTGCCTTTACTTTTAGTTTGTAATTATCACTCACATATTTTTGGTTGTGAGCTCATCACTCTCAACAGCTTTACTCTGTTGTAAAACTCAGGGAAAAAATAATAAGGAAAACTGAGTTTAAGACAAATAATGAATAATTATTTTGTATGCCCCAAATATATCATGGTCCCAATAGAGATCAGTTACTCTGAGCCAATCACCAAATACTGCATGATCCATAACTATTCTGTAAAAAAAGAAATCATTCACCTGAAGGCCAGATTCAACTAAGTATCCCTGTTTAGATTCGCCTTTGTTCATTTTTCCTTTCTTCTGCAACTAATTTTTACTTAAAATAGATACAAACTCCTCTTCTTTGGGGTTTACTGTTGTGGCATTATCTATTGCCTGTGTTTTCGAGGGTGTAACTGACTTCCTTAGGTTGGAATTTTCCTTCTAGTGCTTCCTGTAGGGCTGCGTTTGTGGATAAGTATTGTTTAAATCTGGCTTTGTCTTGGAATGTTTTGTTCACTCTGTCTATGATGATTGAAAGTTTCGCTGGGTATGTTAGTCTAGGCTGGCATCCATGGTCTCTTAGTGTCTGCATTACATCTGTCCAGGTCCTTCTGGCTTTCAGAGTCTCCATTGAGAAATTGGGTGTTATTCTGGTGGGTTTGCCTTTATAAGTCACTTGGCCTTTTTCCTTTGCTGCTCTTAATATTCTTTCTTTATTCTGTACGTTTAGTTGTTTAATTATTATGTGGTGAGGGGACTATTTTGGGGGGTCTAGTCTGTTTGGTGTTCTATAGGCTTCTTGTATCTTCATAGGTATTTCCTTCTTTAAGTTGGGAAATTTTTCTTCTGTGATCTTGTTGAATATATTTTCTGTGCCTTTGAGTTGGTATTCTTCTCCTTCTTCTATCCCTATTATTCGTAGGTTTGGTCTTTTCATGGTGTCCCAAATTTCTTAGACATTTTGGGTCATGACTTTGTTGGCTTTAGTGTTTTCTTTGATTGATGAATCTATTTCTTCTACCGTATCTTCAACGCCAGAGATCCTCTCTTCCATCTCTTGCATTCTGTTGGTTATACTTGCATCTGAAGTTCCTGATCGTTTACTTAGATTTTCTATTTCCAGCATTCCCTCTGTTTGTGTCTTCTTCATTTTTTCTATTTCCCTTTTCTGAGCTGGCTATTTGGAACCTGGGGCTTATACAGGGACACTTGACTCAGCTTGGGAGGAGGGGACTGGACCTGCCTGGACTGAATCTACCAGGTTGAACTCAATCCCCAGGGGAGTCTTTGCCCTGGAGGAGATGGGAATGGGGAGTGGGCTGGGGGGGAAGAGGGGGAGAGAGAACAAGGGAATCTGTGGCTGATATGTAAAATTAAATTAAATTATAAAATTAAAAAATAAATAAAAAAGAAAAAAATAGATACAAACTTCTAGTCCTTGTCTTTTTCAAGTTTGTTATGTTGACAACTAAAATTCACACCACTGCTGTATCTACGCACTGTAACTCTCCATTTCAACACTTTCCTAAACCAAATTTGGGGGCTGCCATGATGGTCTGCCATTTCCAATCTTGAGAATCAAAGAAATTAGCTTGCTTTTCCATGGCTCACTTATGCTTCTGTGTCACCACCTGTCACAGGATGAGATTGACATGCAGCCACTCCAGCAGAACTTAGTTTATACCAGTTTAGTCCCAGCCAGTCACCACACTCATGCTTCGAATCAATCCTTATTGATTGCTGTTTGCCTAGGAGACTTTGTGGCTTGTTGTTAGACAGCCCTGTTGTTATCATTGCTAACTCACACTTCCCTTTTTACTCACAATTAAGGTCTCTAAAGAGAAGTTCAATAACCACAAGGGCTAGCTGGTTAAGAAGCCACAAAAAGAAGGGTAAAATGTTTCTGTACATGCAAGAATAAATTACAATGCACCTTTGACTCCCTCGGCTGTGTTAGGCGAATTCAGGTGGAAGGAGTAGGAGAAAGAAAACTTATTGTACCTTGCTCTACTGCTCCCAGAGTTATTGCCTTGTCATGCCCCTGTTTTATTTGGAACTGTCATGCTGAGCTTTACTGAGTATTAAAGTGCTGGTGGGAGGATTTGATAAAGCTTGTGTAGCATTAGCTTTCCCTGAGTTCCAGGCTTTGGTTTTCTTTTCATTTCACCTGGTGTCTATCTGAATCAAGCACTTGTGATTTTCTTATATCCACCAAAGGATTATAGCTAAATAACTTTATTAAAGGCCAGTGAACTGAAGTTCAATTCTCTCACACTCAGACATACTTCGTGGAATATGTGAAAGCTTTAACATACATAAACACCTCTGCAGTTTGATTTCTTTTTCCAGTATACTTGCTAAGAGCGCATATAGTTGAACCTTTTAAAAGTATTATTAATACTCTAACAGATACCTAGTAAATCCCAATGTCACACAGCCTTTCAGTTTTAAACTGAGGCAATAGCTTGTACTTGTTAATTTGTCTCCGATGACAGAGAAGAGATAAACTGAATCTAACTGAATGGCTCGAAGACTGTTAATGGATAATGGTCCATGTATTTCTGGTGTGCCATTTCTCCAAGTTCATTGGGTATTACCATCAAAAGTACCACAAAAGCCAATTTAAGCAGTATTCTAGCAATATTGAATCTCCATTAACTAGATCTGCTTCTCTTTGCCAGGTTGATGATTGCAGCACATCTACAAGGTCCTCAAATGCCTCCTGGCTTGCACTATTAAATTATATTTAGTGTAATTTTGGTGCTACCTGAGTATTTCTGAATTTCAGTCCTCCTAACATCAGAATATCATGCATGATGTGCACAGCACTATTTCACACGCATAATTAGAACAAAATGGACATTCTCTCACGTGTATGCAGTTTAGGGACTATATTGTCTCAAGTGATCATTTATATTTACTCACAGGAAGCAAAGACACACCCCTGTAAGGAGTCCACATAATCCTAACTGAAGCCTGACATATTTACTAGCCTTTAGAAACATTAGTGTGCCCTGAAAACAATGCTTCAGAAGAAAAAGGTGTGTTCTGTAGCATACTAGAATCAGCATGACCTGGAAGTTCTCAGAAATGGAGACCCTCAGGCCTACCACAGGCCCTCCAGACCAGAATTTGTATTTTGTTCACTCAAGTTCTCCTTCTGGTTATTCCCACACATATTGAAATTGAAGTGTCTTGTGCACATGCCTATACCCTCAGCACTGGAGAGGCTGAGGCAGGATGACTGCAAGTTTGAGGAGAGCCTTAGCTATATACCAAAATCCTGATTCATAAAAAGAAACATTCAAGGAGCAGTAATATCCCTCTAGAATCTGTCGCTGGATACCTTAGATAAATAACTTCAGCCTCCTGAGGAAGACTTTTGTGATTACATGAATTTCCCAACGTCCAGGTCCTAAAGCTATTAATAATAAATAATCATACATTTGCAAATGATATGGGGTCTACCTACAGAATGTTAGCTGCTTTTGCTTTTCAGTGACTCTGACCTCACCTTTTCATTCCTGGCAGAAGAGATAGATAGATAGATAGATAGATAGATAGATAGATAGATAGATAGATAGATAGAAAAATAGAGAGAGAGAGAGAGAGAGAGAAGATAGACATGGTGGTACAAAGGATTATTCCTAGCACTTTAAAGACTGAGGCAGGAGGGTCATGAATTCAAGGGCAGCCTGAGTTGTATGGCATGGTCCTTTATGAAAAGAGAATCCTACACAACTTCCTGGGGTAAATTTTATTGACCTCTGCACAGGTTTTCACCAGGTCCTCTGCATGTATATCATAGCTTCCAGTTTAGTGTTTTATGGGATTGCTGAGTGTGCTAACAAGTGCATCTCTAATTTTTATGCCTCCTCTTATGCTCCTTTTCTTATTTCTATTTGTTTTGTCCAATTTCAAAGTGTTAGTTTTTATTTTATGTTATATTTCATTATTTAAAAAAAGTTTACTGTGCTCATTTTATAGGAGACGGAACCCAGACAACTGTCCTCAGAGACATTTTCCTAGGCCTTACATCAAACTGATACTCTTTCTGATACAGAGAAAAATATTTTTATGCAAATCTGATAAGTTTATACAAAAAGATGTATGAATATGGTGTTCCTTCCTTGAGATATTGGTATAATGGGGAGGGCTTTCAAGGAATTATTTCCTCAGACAGTTTGGAAAAATACTTTGTAAATTTAGGCACTCTCCTCAGAACAAGCTATTGCTTCAAGCCTATAGCATGTTGGTAGAGTCACAAGTATCAACACACCTGTACCCACACATTTGAAAGAACATGATGCAAAAAATACAGAGCTAAGCCCTAGCTGGACTCACAGCAGAATTTATTATACCTCATGATTCTCTTAGTGCACCTACTCACGTCTCACTCTTAAGTGGTGCACAGCCATCAAGACAAATCTGTCTTCTTTCGCACATACACTTGAAGTGGATGTACTCTGGAAAATGACACTTATCACCTGTTCCCTTTATTATTATTCCTTCTCTGAAATGAAAACTTGCATGTCTAGTTATATTTCTGGCATATACTTGGTACTTAGATCCCCAAACTGTATGTGAGAAGGTATCAGTTTTATACCACAAATGTAGAAATGTTGCTGTATCTGGACCAACATGATGTTTTTTGTTCTCAGTCTCCCATTAAGTAGAAATTGCAATACTATGGCTGGAGAGATGGCTCAGTAGTTAAAGATCACTTAGTGCTCTTAAAGATGAGCCAAGTTTATTTCCTAGCACCCACATGGGTAGTTCACAACTACATGTAACTCCAGCTCCAAAGGATCCGACACTCTCTTCTGGCTCTTGTGGGCAACTTCACTCAGATGTACATATTGCAACACACACACACACACACACACACACACACACACACACACACACACGTTTTAAAATAATATAAAATTTTTGAAGGAAAGTATAGTGCCAGGCAATCTACAAGGGCAGGTATGACCTGTGGGGATGTTCTTCTCTTATCTGCTTGTTTCCACTTGGACATTCACTTTACCACTTATTGGTTTGGATTTAAAAAATTTAAAACATTTTTTTTGTATTTATTAGTTTTTATCATTTTCCCATACAATATATTTTGATTTTGTTCTATTCCTTCCCCAAACTCCTCACAGATCCTCCCTACCTCCTTACCCACCCAACTTCATGTTTAAAAAAAATCCCCAAATCAAACCCATTAAAAAAAACAAGAAGACAAAAAATACTAAAACAAAAAACAAAACAACAACAACAAAAAGCACACAAAAAACTTTGAATCTATTTTGTGTTGGCCAACTACTCTTGAGCATGGGGCCTACCCTAGAGTGTGGTAGATATAACAGTGACACTCCATTAAAGAAATCTGATTTTCCCATTCCCAGTAGGCATCAGCTGCAAACAGCTTCTTGGTTAGTGGGGACTTTGTCTACGTCTCTCAAAGTGCAGAGATTGTTTTCTGGTTTGAATCACTGTAGATCTTCTGAATGCTGTCACGGTCTCTGAGTTCATGTATGTATCAGGGCTGTTGTTCCTGGAATGTGCTGTTTCCTTGGAGTCATTTACCACCTCTGGCTCTTATAATCATTCCACCTCCTTTTCCTCATAGATCCTTGAGCCTTGAGGAGAGGGGTTTGCTAAAGACATTCCATTTAGTGCTGAGTGCTCCAAAGTCTCTCACTCTATGAACATTACCTGATTGTCAGCACTTATTTTTCAGGGTTTCACAATACACTGAACTGTAGCTAGAAGATTTCTTGTGTCCTGGCCTGTGGGTAGTCAGGACAAAGCTCTCTTACCAGCCAGTTCCACAGCCGCTTGGAACCAAATAAACACACAGAGACTTATATTACTTATAAACTGTATGGCCTTGGCAGACTTGCTATCTAGTTCTTATATCTTAAATTAGCCCATTTCTATTAATCTATATGTGGCCTTGTGGCTTGTGGCTTACCTGTACTTTTACATCTTACTTCCTCTGTGTCTGGCTGGCAACTCCTGACTAAGCCTTCTGTTCCCAGAATTCTCTCTGCTTATCCCACCTACACTATACTTCCTGCCGGGCTACTGGCCAATCAGCATTTTATTTATTAACTAATCAGAGCAACACACATTCACAACATGCAGAAAGACATCCCCAGCGCTTGCCTTTTTCTTTTTTTTGAAACTCACTAAAGAGGTGTAAGTGTATAAATTTGAAAGATATAAGATAGTTCTCTGTTAGTAATATAAGATAGGATAGATAGTGAAACAGGTACATTTTGGACTTACCAAAATAGGATAGATAATGGAATATTTTCTGAGTCTATCAAATGCAAATAGAATAGACATTGTTGAGGTATTTATTGCTTGTATATATTGTATATAGTTATTTTACTTATTGTATATAGTTTTTCTTATATTAGTTATAACTTTTTTCCTTTTTATTAGAATAAAAGGGGAAATATGATGATATTTTAATTGTGCTGAAATGTGATTTTATTTGTATGTTAATAAATAAAGTTTGCCTAGAGATCAGAGGTCACATAGCCATAAACAAGAGTCAGGCAGTGGTAGCACATGCCCTTAATCCGATCACATGGCAGGCAGAGTCTCTGTGTGGTCAAGGACACAGCCAAGCATGGTGACATGAGCCTTTAATCCTGTACCAACCATAGAGACCTGGAGGTCTGGATAGACAGGCAGTGACAAGGAAGTCATGTGGCTGGGCTTAGAGCCAATAAGAAGACAGAACAGAAAGGAAATAAAAACACAAGTTAGATGGGAAGAAACTCTCTCTGGGGAAGCGACGGTGGCGAGGTGGTAAGATAAGGTAGTCATGGCTCTTTGCTAGTTCTCTGATCTCTTTGGCTATTACAGAGCCTCTGTATTTGTCTCTGTGTTTCTTATTTAATAAGACTGTTTAGAAATTTGTCTACACTGAACCACATGCCTCCAAAACAAACCATCGCCAAATGTCTTAGCTGTTTATGCCACTTTCAAGTGTATGAAACATATTCTGATGCTCCTACCATAAAATTCTGTGACAGGGTCTCAAACCCACCATTCTTATTATAGAGAAACAGCTTCTGACTTCCTGTGTTCTCATCTTGAACGGGAAGAAATAGATATGAATCATCAGTGACCTCTATTCTTGTATATCTACACGAGATTTCTGCTTGGCATACTAGCAAAAACAGGGCATTAGCATGTTCCAAAGACCTTTTCCCTGGGAGTACCCACACACACTTTGTGGTAGCTTCTTGACTCTCCCTGACTCATTTTTAGCATATGTCTACAGTTAAGGGCAGTAAAATTTACTGATACTTATTAATTTCTCCAAAACTATTTTTTATGTTCTAGGATTTCCCATTCCTCTCTAAAGTATAACCTTTTGGAGTCCAAACACCAAGAACTCAGTCACTTCTGCCTTCTGTCTTAAATTCAGAGTTAAGTAAGTCATTGAACCTAGCTACCCAAACACAGGATGTGTAATGGCAGGAGGAAGTACATGAGAATTCTATGCATATTAACATTGCAAAAATACTAAAAATGTTATTCTGCTGCATATTTAAATACTATGGAATTGTCTACCTCCAGCCACAATGAAAAGCAACAATAATGACATGACAGGGACTTGTTTACACCATCAGATAAAATGAGGAAGCATAAGCCACAATTCCAAACTGATTCTACCATGCCAGCAACTATTTAATTTGCCTTCCAAAGAAACAGACAAACCTCTGTTTCCTTGGTGCCCTTCATTAAGGTTTCAGTAAGCAAGACCTTCTAATCTGAAAAGTCATACACATTATCAGTGAGAGGAACCTGAAAGGAAAACTTCCCTCTGGTTTGTCCAATTAATCTTGGCAATAACAAGAGTTGGTATTTTTGAGTATCAGTGACATGGAAGGTACCCTACTGATCCTTTTGTTGTTTCCCTTTATTGTCCCACAAGAACCCATGAGTGTGTTGTTATTTCCTTAGTTTTTCCTATGAGAAATAGAACTAGTTTTAGAAGTGGTAGAAGTAAGCAGGTGTTTCTGAAATCCAAAATTAAATTCACTTCACAATCACCCCATTCTATTGCAAAGCAAGAGAGAAGTAAATGCCACAACTGATGTGTCCTCTGATTAAGTTGGAATTGGAACACATTTGTTGTACCCTACATGAGCAAGACCTATATGAATCAACTGGATAAGCATACTTCACATGCCTAGATGAGTAGTGTCATTTGATGTACCATTTCTATAACCTAGAAGAACCTATATAATCTTTTAATGGTGTATATGGGAGTATCCTTTTCCTTTTAAGGGTGATTGAATATTATATAAACTTTAGTAGGCACAAAACAAAGATTTCTGACTCAAACACATTGTGATATGATAAGCCATCTTTAATTTAAATCTAAATTTGAATCATGAAGATGTCTAACCACTTTCAAATAGATCTCAGGCCTGAAAATACAAATTAAGATCCAGAAAACATATCCAGAAACAATAAAATACTAAGAAAAAAAAACAAGTTAAATGTTATATATATGCTCGTTTCTCTTATACTTATTTATGTGATTCTGTAAGTCTTAACATATTTTATTTCCTCACCATCATTTCATTCATAATATCTTGCTGCCTTATTCTTTTACTGACAACTGTTTTTGTTCCAAAAGCTATCACTATTACATCACAATTAGCTATGTAAGGAGTTGAGTCCAGCTAGAGTCAGGGGATGCCTATAATCCTGTTACAAGCTCCTTTGTCTCTGGCTATAATTGTTGCTCTTGACAAAATGCTCCTTATGGGAACTAAATGACTAACACTTCCATAGCACATAAAGAAACACAACTTATGCTTAATTGGGAAAACATGAACTAATGCTTAAGAGTCATCTACTCCAGCCCATGGGGCCCATAGTGCTCAGTAATGGCAGTGCTTTAGTCCTCCACACAGCATGGGTTTCTTTCATTGCTCTGTTTTCCTACATTTCAACTCTGCTTGCTGAACATAAAAGATCTCCATAAGAACACTTCATTTCCCCAGCCAAGAAGAATTTATAATTAGAAAGTGACGGGTTGCTGTATACTGTATTTAAAGTGCTTTCAGAACTTGGGTTGCCCTAAAAATGATCCCTTAGAATTTTGATGTGAACTTGTTGGTTTTAATCACTGAGTATCTATTCTTTTTTCCAGCCTTCTTCCCCATGGTGTCTTCCCTTCTGATGACTTCCCCACTGGAGAGATGTAATAGTAGCATATGTAATTATCCAATACACATTTCAAAAAAACATTTAGAGTCATTTAACAATCACTGATATTTAAGCAGAACTTCATCTTACAACTACACAGGATTTAAGGAATTAACCCTTTTGATTATTATTATAAAAGGCTTTCAAGTTTTCATCAAGAAGAGAGTATGTGTTGTTGTTGTTATTATTGTTGCTTTTTCCCTGACTCCCATTCACTGGTGTTTAATCTCATTAGATTCTTAGGTAGATTGATAATTCCTTCTAAAACACTATTTTAATACTTATTTCATCAAAAAGGATAAACTTCACAAGTTATTATAGACAGTTAAGGATACAGATATTTCAAAGACTAAATGCCCTAACACTAAATACACAAACACAAAAACCAGGGGCTTGATGATAAAGAAAATTAAGTGACTTTATCAAGGTGACTTGAGAACTCATCATACTCATTTTTCTTCCTTCATTCATTCAAAGAATTGATGTCATTTTCCCAATACTACAATCCTGCATCCCTTTTCAAACTCTCCAAGACAAATTTCTTATATTCAATGAAGAGATGCAATCATTAATTTAAGGGTAATAGATGTACAAAATACTTATTTACTAAGATAAACAATTAACGATGACATCAATTAATGCAGACCTTATTGTTTTTAAATGCGTAGAGTCAAAGTGA
>CABHPH010148625.1:5859-28157 GCA_902168325.1 Peromyscus nudipes | reverse complement strand
ATCTATCTATCTATCTATCTATCTATCTATCTATCTATCTATCTATCATATATATATGATATATATGGAGTGAGAGAGAGAAAGGGGATTTATTAGAATGACTTACAGTCCAGCTAGTCCCACATTGGCTATCTACCAATGGAAGTTCCAATAATTCAGTAGTTGTTCAGTTCATGAGGCTGAATGTCTCAGCTGGTCTTTAGGACACACTGGAATCCTGAAGAAGTAGGCTCTAATGCCAGTAAAGGAATGGACTTGCCAATGACATTGAGAGCAAGCAGGCAAGAACAGTAAGCTTCCTTGTTCCATGTCTTCCATGTGCTTTACATAGGCTGGCAGTAGAAAGTGTGGCCCAGACTAAAGATGGAACTTCCCACCTCAAAGGATCCAGATTAAAAGTGTATTTTCCCACCTTAAAATATGTAGATTTTAACAGTGGATCTTCTCACTTTAAATGATTTAATTAAGAAAAAACTCCCTCACAGGAGTGTCCAGCTACTAGGGTTTTGGTTAATTCTAGATGTAGTCAAGTTGACAACCAAGAATAGCCATCACAAGTCCATCCATGTCAACTTGACACACAGTCATATCTCCTTAAGTCAAACTGACTTTCCAACTGAAAACAATAACCAGGACATAATTATGACTAAAGTGATGTAACCATCACACATATAATAGCAAGCACATTATGTATGAAACCAAGGAATAATTATGCCTTACGTGGTATAACTATTCCTCATACAACTGCAAACACATTATAAATTTTAGAGTAGGTGACCATGTCCCTTGAGGGACATTCAAACTTAAATATGATAATTCTGATAGTCTCTTAATTGATGTTATATTACATGATAAAGAAATCAAAGAAAAAACAAATATATGTACAAATACATTTTTGACAAAATATGACAGAGACACTCATGTCAGTTTCAATCCTCATTTCTAAAACTGGTCATGTGGCCTTAACTGGTATTTATAACTACCTTCCTCTACTACCCATTCTGTATTTCCTCCACCCTCAGCAAGCACCTCAGCAGGTCTTGGCTCTTTTCCTGGAGGAGTGACCCACAGGTTCACTCCTAGAGGGTCTGTGTCCTTTGTCATCTTGCCTGGATTAGGTTGTTGTGGTTTCCCATTGACTTTAATCACAGGACATGGTAGCACCAAGAGATACTCCAAAGGATCTGCACTCCAGACATAATCCTTCTTAACTCCATTGTGGAGAAACAATCCAATTTTCCCTTGGTAATCTAGATTATTCACCCCTCCTAACATTGTTATTCTTTTTTTCCCCCAGCCTATTGGCTTAAGGGCAGTAGAAGGTCAAAGTGGCCAGGGGAGCATCTGAGCTTTCAATTCAATGGAATGTTTGTTTTCTCTTCTGGCAAGAGCACCTCCCCCTTGAACCAAGGCTTCTAGGTCATGGGAACACAGAAGCAAAATTTTCCTAGTGGGTCACTATGGGTGACAGTGTTTGGAGCTATTATTTTTTCCACTCCTCTATTTCTGGACCTGTGGATCCTGGCTAAGAGAGAAACCATACAGTGTAGCTGGTGCATATTGAAAGCACATACCACCTTCTGGAGAATCTGCCAGACTGCTGCCACCTCATAGGCACTGTTACTGTGTCTTCAAAAGGCCCTTCTGTCTTTATATCAGACCAAATGCTTCAATACTGTGGGGAACATGATAAGACTCCATGATTGAGGGCCTACTGTCACACTTCTCTGGCTGTTAGCTGAGTTCCGTGACAGATCAACACTGTGGAATACTATGGCAGTGGATAAGGCATTCCATAAGTCCACTGATGGTGTTATTGACAGAAACACCATGTGCAGGAAAGGCAAATACATAGCCAGAGTAAGTATCCAGTCCAGTAAGTGTAGCTGAAGTTTTCTCCAGTCCTGCCTAGCCTACCACCAGGACAAATCTCTCTCACCTGCCAGTCCCACAGCTGCTCAGACCCAACCGAGTAAACACACAGAGACTTATATTGCTTACAAACTGTGTGGCTGCAGCAGGCTTCTTGTTATCTAGTTCTTATATCTTAAATTAATCCGTATCTATTAGTCTATGAGTTGCCATGTGGCTCGTGGCTTACTGGTACCTTACATCTCGCTTTCCATGGCAGCAGCTGGTAGCGTCTCTCTGCCTCAGCCTTCCACTTCCCAGAATTCTCCCCTCTCCTTGTCCCACCTATACTTCCTGCCTGGCCAATCAGTGTTTTATTTATTAACAAATCAGAGCAACACATTTAACATACAGAACATCCCACAGCAAGTAAGGACAAAGAGTAATCCTTTCCATGGAGAAAGTAGTCCAATGTAGTCAGTCAACCTACCATCAGGTCACTGGCTGGTTACCCCAGGGAAAGTTTCCATATCTGGAGCTCAGTGTTGGTCTCTGCTGTTGGCAGATTTGGCACTCAGTAGCCAGATCAGCCTTAGTGAGTGACAGTTCATGTTCTTGAGCCCATTCATAAACCCTATATCTGCCACCATGGCTACTTTGTTCATGAGCCCATTGGGCAGTGACAGGGATGGCTTGGGAAAGTTGATGACTGCTCCCAGAATGAGTCATCCTATCTACTTGTCCTCAGCTGAAGCCACCTGTTGATGAGCATTGTGTGATTTGTGTAAGAATTTCAGAGATGGATGGATGGATGGATGGATAGATAAAGATAAAGAGAGAGATAGATACAGAGATAGGTAGATAGATATAGAGGTAGACAGATAATGCCCAATTAATTAAAGAATAAAATTAGGGATCAGGGGTCTGGATCTACTTCTCTGTGATTGGCACATGGTTTTCAAATATGGCTGTCCTGAGTTTCTTCTCTTCCCTCTACATAGACATTCACAACATTTCACATAAACAATCATAGTCTACTTCACTTTCCCTTGAATTAAGGTTTCCTCCAAATTTGTTTTGATTAGGAAAATGTAGGTAGAATTGGTGCAGTGCCATTTTTGCTCATATTTTAAAAAGACTCCCCACTTGTGCTTCCTCCCTTTTGGGAAGAGGCCTCTGGGTAAGAAGTCTGGTTTCTCTAAGGCCTCTACTCTGAAAACATAGAGATAGCTGTGTGCAGAGGCTACGTGAGAGCTTGGCCCAGTCCCTAGCTATACTACATACAAACAAGGCGCTGGGAATTTGAGCAAAGAAGTCATTTGAATGTCTCAGCCCCAGAAAATCTTATGTGGGACAGAAGGACCCCCAATCTGAGCCCAGCCTGGATTGTGGCACTTGAGAAGTAATGAATTATACCACATTAATTTTAGGGTGCTTAATACTCAATATGCAACAAGCGTGTCCTCACATCCTATGGCAATGTGCAGAGACAAAGAGATGGCCTCTCCCTCTAGTGAGTGATTCTTTCTAGGAGTCCCTCACTTACTCACCTCTTAGAAGATTTCTCTTCGAGTATCTCAGGTTATGACTGGAGCCCAGAACACAGGTCGGTTATAGGAGTAGCTGGAAAAAATGTTCTGGCACTTTCTGTGCTTACATAGGAGGTAGATCTTCCAACAATAGAGAAGAATGGGAAGGCAGGACTTCACAGTTCCTGAGTGAACAACCCGTGGTGTGGCCTCATCTGGGAATAGCACGCTGAGGTTCAGGCTGAGGTGGAACTCTACAATGATGTGAAGCGCAGTGGAGAAGCCTAGGACACACAGCTGCCTGTGAGTTCCAGGAAGACAGTTGCAGAGGGTTAGCTCTTGGCTAGCAAGCACTGCAGAGTCTTTCAGTAAGTTAAAGCCTGCAGTGCCCATAGGATTTAATAATCAAGGAGGCACCGATGGCCTGGGAAATAAATGTAATGATCTAGTAAAGCTGGAAATCGAATCATCGTGAGAGGTGGATGGGTGACAGAGGAGAGTGGAGCGGCAGTGGTTTGGAGCATAAACCTCAGACAGGGTTGGCTGCTCAGCTTGGAGATAAAAAGAGACTTTAAAAGTGGAAGAGAGCAGGCTCTGCTTTTATGCAGCTGAATTCTAAGTAGTTTGTCCATTAAGTGCTCACCCTGTGTGGATCATGAGTTCCTTCACAGTGTGGTGCTCAGAACAGAGTTCTGGCCTGGCACACCTGAAGTACCTGCTAGGGGAGGGTTGTCAACATGCATACTAATAGGAAGAAAGCAAATCAGGGGAGGCAGAGTGGAGTGATGCAGACGGGAGTGAAATGGGGAGAGGTGATGGGACATGGGGCGGAGGATTTTGTTTGAACCAGCATGCCCAGAGAACAGCTCATGATCTGAAACCACTGGAAGGATGGGATGGATCTGCAGAGGAACACGCAGTAGCAAAGGCGCAGATACTGGGGAGCGTTGATGCAACCTAGAGTGGAAGAAAACCATGCCGTCTCTCCAGCACCACACCACCCATGCAGCAGAGACCGAGAAGTGGCTCATTCCTGGAGGTAGAAAGGCTGCCATGCATACATTTATTGGTGTGAATTGAGACTGCAGAGGCCCATGGATGTTTTAAAATCACACCAACGGCACTGGGCCTGAGAACTTACTTATTACACCAGGGGATATTCGACAGAGGAGCTGAGAGAGTATGGGTGGGAGAAGAATGGAGGCTGGGTCCATCATGTCACAGCCAAAGACTCTTATTTTGGGAGCAGTGAGGACGCTGGGTGACAGAAATCTTACCAGGGTCGCATTGGAAGCAGTATGAGAACAGACTGAAAGAGAGAAGACAAAAGCCAGGAGAGCAGTTAGGGGCCCCCAAGTGAACTGCAGGTGAGGGAGGCAGCGGCGGCGGCAGCAGCGGCAGCAGCAGCAGCAGTATTGAGTGAAACAGGAGACATGGGTGGCAGACTTACCCAGAGGTGGGTGCTATCTTACATCATGTTCCCCAGGAAGCAGGAGACAGAGGACGGGGTGGGAATTTAGGGGGTGATTACTGTGCAAGAATGTGGAAAGCAGGATTGATCAGGGGAGGCACTGGCTGCCCTCCTGTTTGCCCATCTAGATCTCTGACCACCCATCCACACAAGCCTTCATCTGGACCCAGCCTCTCCCCTTCACATCTGAGCTGGATTGAACCCTACAGCACCTTCTCCATCCTGTGACACTCAGCTACCTGCTGCTGGTACCTTCTCTCCTGTCTGCAGCTGATTTCTGTTCCTTACCTTATCAATAGATTCAATTTATATACAGCCGTATCCACCCAGTTCTGAAGCTCCTTGGGCTCTGCTGTAGCCTCCTCAACACTTTGTCCCCATTCTGTAACCCACACATATACACATGTACAGATGTATTTTCTGTGTGCTGTGTGCTGTGCTAGTTAGTATTAATTATTTAGGTTGAAATAAAAGAAGTTGTCTTTACCTAGGCAGGGTGACCAAGAAAGCAGGATTGCCCAGCAAATGGCTGCCCTTGAAACGAGCACAACATGGAGAGTAACTCAATAGGTCTGACATTGGGGGAAGTCCCAAGCACTCCTCTGTTTCTCACATGGCCTTTTCATCAGGTAACTTGCTCAAATCAGCATCAGAGCCTACACCCATGTTCACAGACTCTCAAAATTCTAGGCTGTTCTGGAACAGGGTGAGAACTCCTGCCCTTGGCTGTCTCTGTAAAGACAACACAGAAGACTGGAGCAGGCGATAGTGCTGCTGCAGGCCACACGTGTCTCATGGGGAAGCTGCTCCACTATGGTAGCATTACCATTTCTAGGGTTTATACTTTAAACTTCATGGGCAAACTCAGGACATTTTCAGTATTATTGGTTAATCATGAGTGTGTCCTTTTCCTGAGGCTGGATTATTGCATCAGTCAAAAAAGTACATACCAATCAAACATGAGGGCCAGGGCTCAAATCCCCTGCACCCATGGAAAATTACATCTGCCATCCCAGCACTGGGAAAGTAGATAGAAAAGGATCCCTGAGATGGGCAGATGGACTGGGCATCCTGGCCTGAGAGTGAGCTCCAGGGACAGTGAGAGACCCTGTCTCAGAAAGTAAGGTGGACAGGGAGGGCTTGGGAGACAGCACAGTGGGGAAGAGCACATACGGCCCTGGCAGAGAACCTGAGTTCCCAGCACCCAGGTCAGGTAGCTTACAATCTTCTGTAACTACAGGGCTACAGGATCCAATGCCCTCTTCTGGCCGCAACAGGCATTGCACCCACATGTACATAACCACACACTTATAAAAAATAAAATAAGTCTTAAAAACAAAAAGAGGAACTTACTGCATTGCCCTCCTGTCTGGTAGGCAGTGAGGCAGTTGCCTGAACATTCTGGCAAAGAGCAAATGATCTATCTAAAATGACCCAGAGACCAGAGAAAAATATTTAACACCAAGACTGCTCCCAAACTCTAAGCATCACAGTCTGTGGCAGGGCAAGCTATGAAATCCACAATTTCATTCTGTCCTTATTTGTTTTTTGGCTGCTGTTGGCACTGACAGAAGCACCAAGCTGCTAACAAATGTCAAATGCCTTAGGAACCAGAGGTTACAGTATTTGAAACACACAACATAGCTACAAATAATTTGTGTGTTATAGGATTTAAGCATTTTTATTGTTTCTGAGTAAGAATGAAGTAATCATAGACCTACCAGCCACTCCCTGACTAGTGCTTTCACTTCCTTAATGCAAGAAGGAAAACATTCTGAAAAATATATGAGCAGATATGGTTTTCTGCATATTTAAAATGAAATTGCTCAATCCATCAAGATATTTTCCCTAAGAGAACTGATTGGAAGGGGTGACGTGTGTCTCTTGCTTTTGAGAGAAGCCAGAGAGGTACTGTAAATCGACTCTCATTTTCTGAGCTGTCTGTTTGGGAGGAAGTTTTCAGTACTCCCCCTCAGGGATGCTTTGGTGATTTTCCATTCTATAGGATTCTCTCCCCTTACCCAGCGGCTCAGTGCCCCTTCTTCCATATGTCTGCTCCTCTCTTCAATACCAAGTGTTTGCCTGCTCTCCCTTCCCAGGCTATGTTCCTGCCGCACCCATGCTATTCATTCTGAGTCTACTGTGATACTGTCATTAGGTTGACTTACTGGAACTTTCCATCCTCCTTCTCTGTCTAATTAGAAACGAGCTTCCATTTTGAAATATACCACAAGGTCTGGAGTGATGGCTGAGCAGTTAAGAGCACTTGCTGTTCTTCCAGAGGACCAGAGTTTGGTTTCTAGTACCCATGTCAAGCAGCTCACAACCTCCTGTAACTCCAGCTCCAGGAGACCTAATGCCCTCTTCTGGCCTTTGCAATCGCCTGTGCACACATGACTGCATCCACACAGATTCATACACACACATAAATAAAATTCATAATAAAAAATAATGGAATCTCCAAATGAGAGGCCAGCAAAATGGCTCAGTGTGCAAAGGCACTTACCAGTTCCCACAAGTTACCAGTCCTCTTACCTCCACATGCTGACCATAACATGCACACGTTCACCAATGCGTGCATAATAAGTAAACAAAATGCAGTACACTTTTTCTGATTTCCCAATGAGAGCATGAAGCTATGAAAGGCATATTTGCAACCCTAGTACCACTTTACTTGCCTCCATGCATAAAGCTAAAATGGGTGGAATTCCTGAAGTGTAGCAATGACAACTTCAACGTCAATTTTCAATGAAATGTCAACATGCACGCATCTACCTAAAAATCACAAGATGAGTCTCAATAACTAGTGAAGTTAGGAAGTAAGAGAGTGGGCAAAAGAAGCCCAGATAGAAGCTTGTAGAAAGATGATGGGCACCGACCCCAAGGAGACCCTCCCCACCCCCACCCTCACCCTTCCCTACCCCACCCCAGGACCAAACCAGGACAACCTGAGAAAAGAAGTACATGCTGAGAGTCTTCAGTCATAACCCAAATTATACATAAACCTTCATGAATCCCTGCTGACAAAAATAAAGGACTGAATAGACAAGTGAATAGAGAAGAAAGCAGAATTCTTCCTCACAGAAGAGTTAAAATTAGTAAGGAAGGGATGACAGGGACAGAAAAAGAAACCATTGGAGACATGGGGTGATGGGTGCTGTGGGCCTCTTCCTTGTATGCATGTGGAAATGAGTGAGTAGAAGCTCACAGTGAAAGTGAGCTGGCGTGGCCGTGGGGTATCTCAATGGAGGATTAATCAAGGGCTCGGGACAGCTCTCAGTCAAGTGCTTGCTGTACAGCATGAGAACTGAATTTTAGTTCTAGGCATGGTGTTGCCCATCTATAATCTCAACCCTGGAAAAGAGACAGGATCCCTAGGGTCTGCTGGCCAGCCTACCCTACCTACTAGCTAGTTCTAGATCCAATGAGAGACCCTATCCTAAAAATCAAGATGCAGAGTCCCTCAGAAAAGACACTTGAGTTTGGCCTCTAGCCTCTACATATGAGCACAAAATGTGCATGCATACCTACTTGTACACACAAGCACCTGCACACTGCATGTATACACACACACACACACACACACACACACACACACACACACACATTATTAATTACAAAGGAAGTGCCCCTGATGATAACTCTTTAACCAAGTGACCCCTTCAGCTACTTACTCAGCAAAGAGATAGTGTCTTGACCCCAACTAAGACAAAGCACAGGCTAGTCACATGATAACACTGACACATTGTCTTTAAGACATTTTCTCCCAAATCTACAACCTCAATTTGAAGAATATTCTTTTTTTTTCCTGATTTTTTGAGACATGATTTCTCTATGTAGCCCTGGCTGTACTGGAACTCACTTTGCAGACCAGGCTGGCCTCAAATTCACAGAGATCTACCTGCCTCTGCCTCCTGAGTGTGGGGATTAAAGGCATGTGCCACCACCGCCCAGCTAAATTGAAGAATATTCTATGAGCTACTTGGTCATTATTCTTCGAAACCATGAAGGACAGAAAAGTAGGGGAAAGAGGGGTCATCTAGATGGAGAAGCCTATGGTGACACACAGTTCACAGTCAACATAAGGCCTGGACTGGCTCCTGGACCAGAAGAAAGACATTGGCAGAAAAACTACTAATACCTGAAATAAGTGCAAGGCATGACTTCAAGTCCTTGTGTATACCTAACACTTGTTTTGTTTTTCTCTCCCATTTCTTATTATAATAAAATGTATTTATTCTATGTGTTTTTCAAAACATGTATCTTGATCCCACTCATTCCCTGTCCCATTGCATTGCCCTCTGCCCATGCACCGTACTCCCCAAATAAAACAAAATTCAAGAGAAAAAAATGAAGAAAATGAGAAAAAATTTTTAAAAAGGGGGAAGAAATTAAGAAAATATCATCATGGAAGCTGCAGTGTGACCCAACAAGTCACACCATATACCCTTGTCCATACATCACTACTTGCAAAGTGTTCATTGGTCTGGTTTGAGACCCCTGGTCTCCACTACTTGTTCGATGCTGGGTCCCCACTAGGAATCTTCCTGGACATCCTGCTGGCACTCCCTGTTGTGGAGATCCTGCAGCTTTGGTTCTGTGGGTCAGGTCCCTTCACATGCTCCAGCAGATCATAGAGCGGGTGGATGTTGGGGTGGGACAAGTCATAACCTTGGCTTCTGGGCCTGGGCAGCTATAGGCTTGGTCCTCCAGATGGGAAATAGGGACCGCTCTCTCTGGGTCACAATTTCAAGGGTGGCTCACCTGTACCTGTGCTAACAATGTTGGCTCTATTGTGCTGCTCTGACAAGGTGCAGGGCCTGCTCTCCTGAATGTTGCAGCTGGTGGGAGTCAGGAATGGCTCTCCCACTCTAATGAACACAGGCCATTTCTCACCTGCCTCCAGTGTTGATGGGGGGAGGGGAGAGGAGGACACTTCTCCCCTGCCCATGTCACCACAAGACAGATGGGTAATGGAGACAGCTCTCCCATGGCCACAGTTTTAGGGCTGGCTCTCCCACACTTGTGATACTTGAACACTTGTACACAGCATGCTGGCTTCCTAGCTTTGACAATTGTACCATTGCCCTGGATGATAGTAACAACAGGAAAAGACGACAGGCATTCAGGAAACATGTGCAGTCTTCAAACCTTTGCTGTAGGTTTAAAATGATTGAAGGGCAGGTTGTGTTGAATTTCAGGGCTTCCATGAGATTAGAATGCTGTATTTAACACCTAGGTAACATGGTTGAGTCTTATGATTTTAAGCCTGTTTTTATTTTGCTATGAGTGGGGCCATTGTCCAAGGCTGTGGTATGCTTCTGTTTGGAATGGTCCTGCCCCAGCAGTGTTACACTGTTTTGTTAGTAGTCAGCTTCATCTGAAGCCTGTAACCAGCTGCCACCTAAATTTGCAAGTTCAAATCTGTTACTGTGAATTCTCTTTGCCTTATTTCCCCAGTTAGCCTTTGCTGCATAATAAATCACCCCCAAACTCAGTGGCTTAAAGTAAGAGTGGACACTCACTATTGTGACTCTGGTGGCCCAGGGCTTAGGTCTTTTGTAAAGTGGTGATCAAGGTGTCCTCTGGGCAGGAGGATCTGAAGCTCCCTTGAGACTGACAGGTTGACTTCTAAGATGGTTGCAGATGTGCACATCTGCAAGAGAATGGAGCTGATGCTAGGAGAGTTCACTTCTCCACAGTGAAGCTTGAGTGATTTCAAGAGAGGGCAGCTACCATGTCACAAGCTTGGAATATCACAGATCTGAAAGCCAGGAAGATGGGCTGTCATCAGGCCCAATGTGGAACCTCAGCCTGCCACCTGCTTCAGCAGATATGTCCTGCCCACCTGTCCTCCTGTTGTTGACCAATCCATCTTATCTACTCATGTGAAGCACAGAGCTGCAGGAGCTTGACATATAGAGGATGCTCCCACACTTGTCTTCTCAAGGGGCCCTGCTAATGGTCATGGTGCTTCTAATATGGTGAGGCAAATGGTGTTAGTTACCTCCCCCCATGGTTGTTTGAAAGAAAATGGCTCCTAAAGTGAGTGGCACTATCAGGAGGTGTGGCCTTGTTGGAGGAAGTGTATCACTGTGGGGGCAAGTTTTGAGGTTTCTTTTGTTCAAGTTTACCTCAGTGTGACTGTCAGTCGACTTTCTGTTGCCTCTGAGTCAAGATGTAGGATTCTCAGCTCCAGCACCACATCTGCCTGCATGCAACCATGCTCCCCACCATGATGATAATGGACTGAACCTCTGAAACTGTAAGCAAGCTACCACAATTAAATGTTTCCTTTATAAGAGTTGCCGTGGTCATGATGCCTCTTCACAGCCATAGAAACCCTAAGATATCCGCATACTCTTCTTGTCTGATATTTCACTGGTATTGCTTAACCTAGTTGTTTCCATGACCATGTCTAAGCAGCTGTCTAATGTTCATGATCTGCTGCATCAGAACCATCTGGAATGCTTTGTTTAGACAAAGACTCCATGAGATTTTACATTTCTAAAAGAGCTTTGGGGTGCTGCTCATGGCCACCTGCTCTGTACCTTTGCATTTGGGCCTTAATAACAAGAATTCTGCCTGTGGCAACAGATGGGAGGGAGGATTTGAGGGATGCAGGAAGAAAATGTGAAGAATATATGTGACACACTTGTAAATCACACCAGGCTCATCATGGGCATTTACTGTCCTTTTTTCAGCCTACCTGATGGGCAGTTGTCCAAAACTATGAAACACACTGCAATGAAAACTAGGGATCAGGCTACATGTGTCTCTTGGCTGAGACCGTATTTCACACTGGGCTGCCCTGACATCCCTAGGCCAAGTCTGGGTCTGCATGGTTGCCTGGAAAGCAGCTGCCTTCCCAGAGATTATGCCTGACAGGGGAAGGTGCAAGCCAGGACCAGGGAAACCATCTTAGTTGTAGAAGCTGAGGATACAGGATGACCACGAAGACTGGCAGAACCATTCATGCTCCCTGCTGCCGTTGTCCATTGAAAAGGTCCCCTACATGCTTGTGGCATTTAAAATGGAAAGAATGGCAGGACAGAGAGCCAGGGGCTATGTGGGCTCTTAGGGTTGGGTATTGCTGAGCTTCCATTTGCTTGTGTTCTCACAAAAGATCAAGGACCAAGACAGAGTGTGGGTGCCAGGCAAAATGGGTGAGGGCTTCCTATTCATGGAGGGGAGAGAGGAAGGAAGGAAGGGAGGGAGGAAGGGAGATAGACAGACAGACAGATAGAAAGACAGACAGACAGAGATGTGTATTGAGGGCGGAGACAGAGGAAAGAGCAAAAAAAAAGAGAGGAGAGGGACAGGAAGGGAGAATTAGTACTCCCCTCCCCACTATCCCAGCACACCCACATGTATATAATGAAAATCGGAGGTGATTTTCATTATAACAAATTATCTTTGAGGACAAGAGCACATTCTAAATCTGTGACAGTTCAGAACCATATAAAAGAAATTACTTTTCTGTCTCATTAAAATAAGAGAATTAATTTAAGCTATTCAGTTACATCTAAAGACCTGGAACAATTTTTCTTGTTTTTCTTTAAGAAAATATAATGAAAGAAAAAATGAGCTCTTCTTGATATGTATGTTGGGGGGTGGTATTGCTTTGTTTTTTAATTATTCATTTTTAAAGGCAATAAGAGGAGAGAGATGAGTTTTGAAAAGTGAAACAAAATGTTCCTAACATTTCCTCTTTAGATAAGAATTTGTACAAGATTATTGAAACAAATCTGGTCGGCATACATGTAACTATCTGCTGAGTGTCTGGTGCAGGCATGTGGAGCTATGATTGTAGGGGTGGGGCTCACAGAGTGAGGAAGTCACAGGCCCCTGGCCGTCTGGAGCCTTCATCTACAACCATAATTAAATTGAGTTGTGGTAAGCAAATAAAGTAATAAGATAAAATAGTTTTAGGTAAATGAATGAATGGATAGACAGACAGACAGACAGACAGACAGGTAGGTTTCACTTTAGCTTTGGCAGACATTCCTTGGAGAAGCCTGTGAGCCACAGCATCAAAGGGGTACATGCCTATTTGTCTGGTTATTTTCATAATTAGGCTCATGTTTGTGTATATGTGTGCTGGTGAGTACTGGATTATGTGTGAGGAATGCTCTAGAAAGAAACAGCAGCATTGGCACAGGCCCTGATGAAAGAAGGGATGATCTGAGGAACTGAGGTGGGTGCACTGAGAGACAGAACAATTGTACTTTGAACATGACCTTGAATCTCTGAAGAGGCTTTGTTTTTATTGAAAAGGGAAACTCACTATTTTATTACTTTTCCATCCATCTTTCCTCTTTGCAGCTTTTCAAAGCTGACAGTATTTAGCATTAAGGTCAGGTTTCCTCTGCCAATGAACTCAACATCACTTTGCCCTGGCTTGATTCTCTGTTGCTGTGACACTGCCCAAAACCAACTCAGGAGAGGTGTTTATTTTAGTTTACAGATTACAGTTCCTTATCAAGGGAATCCAAGGTGAGAACTCAAGGCAGGAAACTGGAGACAGGAACCTGGAGGCAGGAGCTGATGCAGAAGACATCAAAGAGTGCTGCTTACTGACTTGCTTCCCATGGTTTGCTTTGATTGCTCCCTTATAGTACCTAGGACTTCCCAGGGATGGCATCATCCACAATTAATGAAGAAAATGCCCCCACAGACTTGCTTACAGGTCAGTCTGATGGAGGCAATTCCTTAACTGAGATTCTCTTTCTCCAGGCAACTCTATTTTGTGTTGTTTTAAAAACAAACAAACAAGCAACAATCCACTAGCCAATCCAGCTTCCCCTCCAAATGCTATGATGCCATTAGTTTTTTTCACTCTTATTTTCTTGTGAGTATACAGTTAAACTTATTAAATGCAGCTTCCATTTCCACATTACAACTGATTTTTAGCAAATTATCACTTGTCTCTTGCTGCTGTCAAATCAAGGAAGAATACTCACTTTTCTTGGGAGAGTATCAGCATCACCCTCCCCCATCACTGATTGTTCCCCTCTGCGAGGTCCTGTCTCTTCATGTTCATTAGTCAAAACAAAAAGCTGAAAGAGCTTGAGCAGATGTGAGAACCAGGCTGTTTCTTCAGCCAGCTGCTAAAAACATTTGAAAAAATGTAATATGGTACCAGCCCTCTCACTATTTTCTTTTTGTTTTGGAAAATGTAGTTACTTGATCAAGTTATTCCTCTTACCAAGACATAGCTACTTAGTTATTATCATTTTAAATGATACCTTCCCAGGGATGGCACTTTACATCAAGTAATGAACAGATGTTTCTGTTGCTCTTATTTTAGTGTTAATAAGGTAAATAACAATTAATATTTAAAGATCTCTTCAGAGGTCATGAGGCCAAGATGTTTTACAAGACCAGAAAGAAATGGAAAGTAATGCCGCATCCATTGGACCTGGAAGAGAAGGGGGCCCTTGATGTTGTGACGTGAGGAGGCTTTGCAAGAATCTCAACACTCTGCCTTCTAGATGGACTTGTGTTGAATCCATGTCTCTGATTGTCAGTACTATCCTTGGGTTAGAATAATTTTATTAAAATTCTCCTCCAGCAAGGCCACCGGCACAGCATCACCTTCATCCTTCTTGATTTTTCTGTTCACTGTACATGCATGCAGAAGCCAGTCCCGAAATGACAATTGTCACTTACCTTTGAAGGATAAAGAGAGACTCAAATGGCCTCTCCACAATGAGAGTGGTGAGCGGGGGAAATGGAAGGCAGGGCTGTAAATACAGATGTCATTGTCTTGGTCTTTTCGCCCAATTGCAATACCTGAGTGCTTACTGTATTTAAATGATGTGCAGTATGCCCAGATAAATCTCAATTTCAGATAAACAGCAAATATTTTGTGCTGCATAATTATGTTGCCACTATTGCATTCTTCTCTGACTGGGTTCACTGAATCTCCAAATTCTGACTCCTTGAGAATAAACATTTTGTAGCTCAGTGAGGAATTTTTGTTTCATTCATTGCTTTTCAAAGTATCTATTTAGTGCTTTGCACTTTGAAAAGATGCAAAGAGATCAGTATAGTTTTAAAAGATTATGAAAAGACACTTTATCCTAATGAAATCGGGTGGTATTTGATAGATGTATTCATTGAAATGTGGTGGTATTTGACACATACTTTCAAAAACTCCCCAGGGAAGATGTTTCCCATGCTGCAGCTTTTCTCCTAAGGATATAGCTTCTAGTCTTGCATACCCATCTCCGTGACATTCTTTGTCTTTCATTTAGATGACATGTCTGCATTCCTTTAGAATAAGTTAAGCAGTTATGAGCGAGCACTACCTTTTAATTCATTCACTCAGTTCAATTCCCAGTTGCTGGGTGTTGTCCAGGGTGCTGAAACAGTGGCCTTTCTCAAAGACACTGTCCCGAGGAGAGGAGACAGCTGATAGACACAGGCACGAAGGATCTGCTGGTGCAGACAGTTCTGAGGCAAAGCAAAGTATGAGGCAGTTCAAGGATGCACTGAGTTTGATATTAGCTGTGGCACTTGGGGAAGGGCTCCTTAATGTTGTTGTTCCTCAGCAACAAATTGAAGGAAGAAAGGGGAGGGGCACTGAGGATATCCTTGGAAGAACTTTGCAGGCAGTGGGGAAAAGAAGCAGAAGAGTCTCAGATAAGAAAATGGTGTATATATGTAACAATAATAAAGAGGAGGTTATGATTTTGACAGAGAGTTGAGGGGGCATGGGAGAAATTTCAGCGGGGAAAGTGGGGAGAGAAAATGATGTAAATATAGTACTCATGAATTAAATTCTCAAAAAATTAATTTTCTTCAATTGAACAAAGGATAATCTTTGATCAATCAGAGAGGTGGTAGGAAGGTCAGTGTGGCTGGAGCCCGGTGAGTGAGGAAGAGGGCAGTAAGGGGGCCTGTTTGTTCTGAAGGGACAGTGGAGTACAGCCAGAGTCCCGCAGACTCCCCTCCTTAATCTGTAGTTCACAGCCCCATATGAGGGTATAGCTAAGTATGGAGGTTGGAGAAACAATTGGCAACAGTAAAACATTTCTGACCAATGCAATCACCAAAAATGAATTTAAAATAGAATGTCCTAAGTCAGAGATGTTCCTGGCAGCACATACCTGTGTTGTCCATCACTGCAGTCCTGCTTCTGAACTCCCAGCATGCAGACATTGCACTTTGCATAATGTCACATTAGGCAATGACAGCCTACACTGCCTAGAACCCCTTGGTGCAGGTTGAAGACTGTTGTGTGTGATAAATGCCAATATTTTACTGTGCAGAGAAAAATTTCCTCTCTTATAGAAACACAATGGTTCAATTACACAAAACAGACTTGGATATATTTTATTGTTTGAAAATTTCATGTATAAATTCTAGTCATTTGCTGTGGGATATCTTTCTGTACCCTGTGAATATATGTTATTCCCATTGGTTAATAAATAAGCTGCTTTGGCCTATGGCAAGGCAGCTTAGAGGCAGGCAGGAAATCCAAGCAGAGAGACAGGAAAGAGAGAGGCAGGAAGGAGAGACACTAACCCACAGCCCAAGGAACAACAAGATGCTAGCAGACCGTAACACCACGGCCACATGGCAACACATAGATGAATAGAAATTGGTTAATTTCAGATGAAAGAACTAGCTAGCAAAGAGCCTAAGCCATAGGCCATACAGTTTGTAATTAATATAAGCCTCTGAGTGATTATTTTATAAGTGGCTATGAGAGCTTGGGTGGGAGAGATTCGTCCAGACTGTGGGGCTAGGTGGGACTGAGAAACTTCCCCCTACAGTCATTTCCCCCTCCCATTCTGATATCTCTGTTCCCTCCCTCTCTCTCTCTCTCTGCAGCCCTTCTCCTCAACAAACTCCCCTTCCCACTTTCATGTTCTCTCTTTATGTGTGGCCCCCTGGGTTTCATTAGAGTTTCATGCCTGTGCACAGGTCATTTCCTAAGCAAGGGGAACTACAGAACAGGACACAGAACTGTCTCTTCCCAGTAACCCTTCGTGGTGGTGGGTCTCATGTCCTACCTCAACTCATGAAGAAATGCTGAGAGGCCCAGTCTTTGGGAGATCTTGTGCAGGTAGCTACAGTGGGTTCATTACAGTGGCCATGCTGTGTCCAGGTGACATCTTTTTACTGCACATCTCCCTGCTCTCAAGCTCTTACATTTTTCCATCCCTTCTTCTGCAGTGTTCCCTGAGCCTTGGTGAGGGTGACACAGCTGTTTCATTAAGGTTGAATGCTTTACCATCACTCACTCTCAGCACCTAGGCCAGTTATGAGAAAAACAAAGACTTCTAATATTCTCCCCAGCAATCCTCAGCAAAACACTGAGGGCACTAGCTGAGTTACTTTACCAGAATAAGAAAATTTTAAAATGTTAAGGAATAAGATACACCACTTTGCAAGAAGTCAGGAATGCATCTTAGTGTTTCGATGTTTTAATAAATCCATATATCATGTTTATCTTTCAGCTACATTCACCATAGAATTATTCCTCCCACTAGTTATACATAGTTAAATACTGTGTTGGTCAGATCTCAGACACTAACACAAAATACTAGAGATAATCAACTTTATAATGAGAAAAATTTCCTTGTGAGTCAGTTTTGGAGGTTCTGATATATATTTTGTTGGTAGGGTCAAACTGTCTACCATGACTGGGAAGAAAAAAAGGTCAAAGAAGAGGAAGGGCTCAGGTCCTACCATCAGCTTCAGGGCATGCCCCCAGTGATCTGAGGACCTCTCACTAGGCCTCAAGCACCCAGAGTTCTAGATATTCCCAAGCATCTAATGTGTGAATGCCCCTTGAAATATCAAGATCCAAACCATAGGAGGCAGTTTGTGACTGGGGGGGGGGGGAAACTGGGCATGATGTGGTTAAAGCTGGCATTCTCTAGGACAGTTAGCAGATCAGCTCTGGGAATTTGAACAGGAGCCAGTTACCAGCCATGGTGAGCAGCAGCTGCTGACTGGCTGCTCCTATGGTGAGGGAAGGGTGATTGAGATAACAGTTCAGCTCCAAGGCTCACAAAGGCAAGCAAGTCACAAGCCATTCACCCTCCAACAGCCACAAGTAAAACTTAGCCATTTTCTTCTTAGTGAACAGTCAGACATTTACAAGTGTAGCTCATAATCGACTGAAAGGGATTCTATAGTACACTTGCTCTGTAGGTGTGCAGATTTCATTAGATGTGTGTTGTGATAGTGGCTAAGAACAAGAGCTTGAACTCCAGGATTCAGGCCTTTAGTTAACCTTCTACCTATTACAAATGAGCTTGTTACATGCTTGTAAATTAACTGTCTGCTGTCAACCTTTTTGGAAATTAAGAATGTGCTTGGGGACTGCAATTATACATAGTATGTGTGTACATATATGTACTTATATGTATGTATTTAAGAGATAGGCTTGTTTGAGGAATACCAGCCATGCATAAATACACAGCAGTGGCTGTCAGATGCCCAGCAGTCATGCTCTGGAAATCTGTTCTGTGCCTCCCAATGCATAGTGTTTCAATGGTGGATATGATAGAAGCACAAGAAATTCTTGCTGTGACATTTAAGTTTTAGCTCTTGGACACAGATAAGTTTTAGACACCTGCTGTATCACCATAGGGCCTATAGTTAGCCACACATTATTATGTACTTAAATTGTGATATTTTTTGAGGGTAGATTTTATGTTAGTGTTTTTTTTTATCACAGACACAAGCCCACAAAGGTGTGTGTGTGTGTGTGTGTGTGTGTGTTTCAGTGTTTCAGATCATATCACAGCTCTTTACATTCCCAAACTCATTAAAATATATTTATTAATGAGTTGTAATCTCAGTGGTGGGGAGGAACAGACAGGAGGACCCCTGGGGCTCACTGGCCAGCCAATCTAGCCAAGTTGGTTAGCTCCAGGCTCCGTGAGAACCTATTTCAAAACATAAAGTGGAGAGCCATTGAGGAAGACATGTGATGTTGACCTCTGACCTCCACACGCATGTGCCCATGGGTACACACACACACACACACACACACACACACACACATATATATATATATTCACATACATACACAAACAAAAGAAGATTGTCTACCTTTGGTTAGATACCCAAACCAGGAATTTCAGCAAATTAATACTTGGGTTTGAATGAGAACGTCTCCCATAGACTCAGATATTTGAACCCTTGATCCCAAGTTAATGACACTGGGAAAGTTAGAAAGTATGACCTTGCTGGAGGAAGTGTGTCCCTGGGAGCAGGCTTTGGGTATTTCTCATCTTACCCTCATGCAGGTTACTCTCTGCTTTGTGCTTACTGTTGAAGATGTAAGCTCTCAAGCCTCCTGGTCTTGCTTCCTCATGCACTTGCTAACATGCCTCCCTGCCATGATGGACTCTGTGGTGGTAGAGAGTCCATCTAAGGCCTCTGTAAGTGGCCTTGCCGTAGTGTGTTATCACAGCAGCAGCCAAGTAACTAGTACAGCAGCAGAGAGTTCTTATAGTCATTAACATACTGAAATGTGGCAGTAAGAGTGGCTGGCACATTATGAAGAATTTAATCTGTGCCCAGCACCTGTTGCTCACTGTCTAGATGCCTTCTTCACATGCATAGACACCAGGCTGAGGTGCTTGCTATTGCTATGTGTCTCTCAGATGGAGAGACTAGACTGTAATTAAATACTGAAGAGAATATGCTGCCTCAGTCACATGCTTCAAGCTCAGTTCACCAGGGAGACAGATCCTCATTAAAGAAACATGCAGCTAATGGTGGAAGGAAGACACTGAAGACATCTCTGTGGAAGTGAAGCCCCTTCTTTTTCTCAGTCAGAAGTTTCTTTTAGAGGACCAGCTGGTCCATTGAAGTGATTCTCATGAGCATTGCGTAGGCAGGGATGAGGCCAAAGCACAATTGCCATGGCGAACTAAACTCTTGAGGAGTCTTGAGCTATTTCAATGTTTAGCTGTTGGTGTGAATTGAAGCTCATCTTAAACATCATTTTTGTACCTTTTGCAAGCCAACCCCAATCCTCCTGCCTACACAGCATCCACTTGGGAAATGAAAGCCCAGGAAGAACGGAGGAGCACAATGAGGATGCGGAAATGTTCCCTCTCTCACCCACTCAGCAATCTGAAGGCAGCTCTCAGATGTTTCTATCAGTGAATTCTTCATTGCTTGCATTAGAACTGAAGCTATATGAGCCCCAGACACAGGGGTGCCAGCTCAAAACCATGCAGCATAAGAAAGTTGTGGAAGGAGAGTGACTCCAGTGACATGGTCCAGGAACTAGTGGGCACTCATGGATAAGGTGAAGGGCATAGTCTGCCTATGCATAGTCTGATGAAACTGAATGATCAAAAGCTACAAATGCCAGGTGGTTCTGTGGGTGCTAGCAGATCTATACCAGCATCCATCGAGTATAGTAGCTCTCTGCAAGTCTCTGTCAGGTCCAACGGGGAGCAGCCACTTCTCCCCAGACACTGGGCTATGAGTGTCCTGACAGCACATTCACACTGCGAGAAATATTTGTGTCCATGACCTTCATCCATGTGTGCATGTTTGCTGAAAACATAGGTGTCTGAATTTGAAGGAACTTTTTTCAGTATGGAGGCAGGAGTTTGGACTTCAGAGCTGCCCCATGTGTGTTAGAGACCTTGGTGGCTCTGTAACCCATGTGCTTGAGTTTCTGCATGTCTAAGACAAGAATGGAAGTAGTATTTACATTAACATGCACAGTGGCCTTAAAGCAGTCATTGCCTGTGAGTCATTTCTAGACTTACTTATTGTATATGCATGAGTGTTTTGCCTGCATGTATGTATGTACACCACATGCAGGCTTGTACTGACAGAGGTCAGAAGAGGGCATTGGATACCCCAGAACTGGAGTTATAGGTGGTTGTGAGCTACCATATACCCATAGGATATGGGAACTGAGTCTAGATTTTCTGCAAGAACAGGCAGTTCTTTTACCCAATGATCCATCTTTCCAGTCTCTGTGAATAATTTTGAACAGTGGCATATAATAAGTACTCTAGAACTTTAGCAATTATTGTAACTACTACTACCTAAAACATTAGTACATTGCAATGAGTTCTATACAGTTATATATTATAATTAATCATTGTAATATATTATAATTATTAGATTATGAACAACTATAACTATATGTTATATAGTAATATAATTGAAGTAATTCTGAAATTCTCTAACACTAATTACATGTCATGCAGTAATTAATATTAAATAAATATACATTTATGCAGACAAAAGCACTGACTCTTAAAGGATGAGATCAAGTTTAATGTAATTTATGATGCTTTCTTCTAGCACCTCAGCATATAGTGTGTAAACTCCCTGGGAACGTGCACACTCCAGTTTGGATACTATTTCTATCAGAGTGTGTGAATGTAGGGCCATGTACTAGAGCATGGGACGCCTCTCAGGCACCACATTCCTGCAGAAAACTGACTCTCTCTCCCTCAAACACCACTGATTACCAATAGAACCTCAACTAGGGGTCAGGCAATAAATGTCTTAAGTTCTTTTGGCCATCACAGTCTCTCTGAAAGATAGCACAAAGGCAGCAGTGGTTAGTTTCAAAGTGATTATAGATGTGTAACTATAAAACTTTATTGACAACAAGAATTGGAAAGATTGTAGTTTGCCTACACTTTCTGAGAGGAAGGAGCCTGGGTGAGCAGGTGAAGATGGAGGGCTAGGGAGCCCTGTCAGTGGCCTTGACAGTGCACTTCTAAGCACTGGGGGCTAAGCAGAGCCCCGGGAACTCTCACTGACAGCTTTTAAGGCTCCTCAGCCATGTGGGTGAAGCTTGGACACACAGTATTTCCTGAAGCTCAGATCTGACTACCAGTGTTCTGTCTATTGGTGAATGTAGGTCAACATGTTTATTCTGGAGGCCTAGAAGGGAATTTGAAAGCCACGGTGATGTGAGCAATTATAGAAGAAATCAGAGCAGGGAGAAAGCACAACATTGAGATGGGGATTCACAGTAAATATGCCACTTTCTAATAAAGAGCACTGAGGCTTTACAGAGGGTAGTGATGTGGCTATGTTTATCACCTCAGGTGGGCAAGCCCAGGAATGTACCTGCCATGCTGAGGCTGGCCGCATAAACCGTGTGTATGATTCCCATGCAGCCTTTCCAGCCAGTCCTGATGATCCTCCAGCAAACAGCATCAGCAGTCAGACACCATCAAAAGGGATGTTAGTCCTTAATACATCACCCTATCATTCTTTAAAAATAAGCATTAGACTTCCTTCAGGTCACCCCCCTCAAACTCCTCAGATCTGGCAGAGAGAAATGACAAGATTGTTTACCTGGGGTGAAACATTCTTTGCCATTGCACCTCACCAATAATCCTGTTATTTCCAGGCATAGAAGCAACATTGGGTCACCAGGGACCTGCTGAGAGTTTAGGATATCTTTGGACCCACCCAGTGCATCGTGG
>CABHPH010148624.1:17026-40988 GCA_902168325.1 Peromyscus nudipes | reverse complement strand
CATCAGGGGGTGTGAGAGCAGACACCCCGGGAGGGTCGCGGGAGCAGCAGGCTCTCGTTGCTTTCTCCTGTCTGCTGTTCTTTCCTACCTGCCCTCATTTATAGTTTTCCTGTATCATTTTCTAGCTTTGCCAGAGCTTGCCAGGTAGCCCAGGCTGACCTTGAACTTCCAGTGCTCCTGAGTGCTACAATTGCAGGTGTAAGCTACTGTGTCTCACTCCTGATTTATAAAGTTTGTCTGCATTCTCTTGCTTACTTATTTCTTGGGATATCTCTTGCTCCAGAAACTCATTGATTATTTTAAAGAATGATTCTTCTCTTGATCTTAACCAAAAGGCCAAGGAATTATTCCTTTTTTTTTTTTTTTTTTGATACATGGTGTCATGTAGCCCAGGCTGCCCTTTGACTTGCTATGTATAGCTGAGGATGACCTTGAACTTCTGATCCTCCTGCCTACCAGGTGCTGAGATTATAGGTATTCACACCATTCCTGGGTTATGCAATGCTGCATATTGATCCCAGGACTTTGTGCATAATAGGTTGCCCCTACCACTGAGCCACACCCATGGTCCCCTCAACTGGGAATAGAATAATATTCTCCTCCTCTCCCTTTCTTCCTATCCATATCTTTTTTTTGGGGGTGGGGGGGGTTTTCAAGACAGGGTTTCTCTGTGTAGCTCTGTGTCTGTCCTGGAACTCACTCTGTAACCTAAGCGGGACTCAAACTCACAGAGATCCACCTGGCTCTGCCTCCCAAGTGCTGGGATTAAATGCGTGCACCACCACCGCCTGGCTTTCTATCCATATCTTTTTTTTTTTAACAATTTATTTATTTATTACATATATAGTGTTCTGTCTGCATGTATGCCTTTATGCCAGAAGAGGGCACCAGATCTCATTATAGATGGTTGTGAACCACCATGTGGGTGCTGAGAATTGAACTCAGGACCTCTGGAAGAACAGCCAGTGCTCTTAACCTCTGAGCCATCTCTCCAACCCCTCCTATCCCTAACTTTAAATTAAACCTATAGAATTAGAAACTATGGAGATGGAACCTGATAATCAGTATTTAAGTATTCCCCACACTTTTGATGTGTAACAGTAATTGTGAACCATTGGGACAGAATATTTACATACATCCAAAGTATGAAGGAGGAGCCATATAAATTTGGAGTTGGGAGCAGAGAGTGTTTGTGAGAAACTAGATGGAGTAGGCCTTATTCTCCTGACTCTTGGATGAGCCTTAGCATTATTCCTGTAGTCTCCATTAGGCTAGTGTGACAGTTCCTGAGCGGAGCAAGCTCAGATGTCTGCCACATTTAGGAAGGATTCAGACCCTCTTTCTCCAAACCGTGAGCAGCAAAGCAGATGTATCCTAGTGTTAGTGTACACGCGCGTGCGGTCAGAGCTTCCTCTTCCGGTTCATTGACCTGACCTCCTAACTTTGCTTTGTAGACAGCAGTGGTCCCTCCAGCACTGTGTCCAGTGCTGGCCCTTCCTCTCCGTCTGCAGTGGATGGAAACTCACACTTCGGCTTCAGTGATCAGTCCTCTGTAAATACACATATGACTGAGGGGACTCCTGGAGATGGAACACAAGAGTTCCCCGTAGAAAGGCAGCAAGAGCTTGTTGAGCCAAATCAGTCCCCTCAAGAGCCACCTGCAGAAGTCAGCCCTCTAGGAGGTCAAGATGTTGCCGAGGTCAGCCAGACATGCCAGGAGGTCCCAGACACCACTCAGACATGCCATGACATCATTGAGGAGGTCAGCCAGCCTAACCAGGAGGTCCCTGACATCAGCCAGCTGTTCCTGAAGAACCATGACACTGCTACCAACACACGTCAGCCATGCCAGAGGGCCGACCAACTATCTCAGAAAGTTCATGAAGAAGTTTGCCAACTCTTTCAAGACAACCCTGAGGAGAGTGACCAGCTGTGCCAAGAGGTCCATGGATCCCCTGTGAGGGTTGGTAGCATGGTTCAGGAAACCTTTATGGAAATTGGCAGGCCAACCCAAGAGATCCCTGAAGAGATCAGCCCACCATGCCAGGAGTTCTCTGTGGAGGTTGGCATGCTGGCTCAGGAGGTTCCTGCCATCATCGAGTTGTCTCAAGACAAACCATCCCAAGAGCTCACTGAGGAGACTGGTCTGCAGGCTCAGGAGGTCTCTGAGGAGACTGATCAGGACTCCAGGATGGTCCCCGAGGTGGTTGATGAGCTGCCTAGTGAGGATATCCCCCAAGGCCAGGGTCTGTCTAGTGATATAAACTCTGAAAGCCAGTCCTTGGCCCATGCCCAGCACTCATCCCTTCCACCAGCAATGTGTAATTAGCCGCTTTCTCATTTGGTGTCACTCTGCCAGCCATTTGAGCCAGAACCTTTCTGTTGGCTAACACACTAGCCAGAGCAAGGCCTGGCTCACACCAGGGGTATCTGAGGAGGTAGGCCTTCTGGCATGAAACATACTTCTGCCAGAGCTGATGCCTAAGGAAGAGCCAGTTTATGTTCAGAGCAGCTACTAGCTCTTCACTTAGCCATGGGGTGGGAAATCGTAGATTGTTCTAGGAAATACCACTTAACTGTTGAAGATGCCGTTGAGGAGACAGCAAATATAAAATGCAAGGCAGCAGGCTCTCTACTTGTTGAAGGAAATATTCACAACTTCTTAAGGTACCCTCAGACCATATGTGCATTAAAGGAAGCTCTTGTCTTCATTATCACAGGCAGACCCAGGATAGCCACCTGAAATGTCTGCAAAATAGAGTTCCCTTCTCACAAACATTGTCATGGCACTCACGGTTTAGACTGGGCTTATGGGTATTTCCATATAATTGCCAAGTGCACCCTCTGCCCTAGTCCTGTTCCTCTGGAGAGTGACTCGAGAAAAATAGATAATAGATTGCCATGCAGCTTCAGAGTGACTACTTAGAATGCTCTGGGAGATTTGGATCAACCTATGAAGCTAGGCCTCCTTTTGTCAAGAGGCTGTTGGGCTTAGAAGATGCTGTAGTAGAGAGAATCAAGTTCTATTTTAAGCAGTTAGCAGAGATCAATGTACAGACATGAGCAAAGATTTAATATATATATATTATATATATAAACATATATATTTCTGTAGTTTGCCAGGGACAGACTGGCCAAAGATCAAACACTCCAGGGTCCCCAAAAGGTTTATCCTTATATCATGTGTCTTTAGAACCGTATGTGATTATGAAGCTTTTCCCAAAGATCACGGCTGGGAGTGGGTGTGGGTAATGCAGTCATTGGAGTCAGGGGCCAGAACATGGCAAGTGCTCAATAAATAGTAAATAATGAGAACGCTGGGGTGGTGATGCCTTTGTGAACTCGATAATGAATATGTAAGCCAATTGTGTCTGTGACTGAATCAATCAAAAACTATTGTAGTTGAGCAGGGATTGGCTTTAAAAAGAGAGAAGTCTGGCATCTGAGTCCCTCTGATGGTAGTGGTCAGTCTATCATACCCAGTGTTTTTAATGAGCAGAGTGTTGAGCAGTGTGCTTGGAAAGGATGTGAGCTCTGAAGCAGCAAAGGCTGCCTGCCTTCTCATTAGCTCCCGAGAAACACACCCCAATGTCTTACTCCGTGCCTTGGAAGGAGGCTGACATGAAGAGGTGATGCCTGGTCTCTGCTCTATTGCCATCTTTACACTGGGAAAGCTCAGGACACTGGGAGGACTAGAATGTCCCTGTCCATATATACATTTATACCCCGACCACTCATGACATACCTAAGACTATAGAGGGTTTTACTTGGGGGGAGGGGTAAATCTAGCTCTCACCCATTAGACAGTAAAGGGAAAGGCTCAGAGTTTTCTGGGGAAATACACTGACTGCTTTTGACCCCATAGAATGCAGATCCCATTCTCTAAACCAAATGTATATGCCCACATTTTAAAACCATTTTCAGATTGTTTTGTGTGTGTGTTTTTTAAATTTTTATTTTTGTTTTATGTGTGTGGGTGCTTTGCTTGCATGCATGCCTGGTGCCCACAGAAGCCAGAAAAGGGTTGGAGTCACTGGAACTGGAGTTTTAGAGAATTGTAAGCTGCCATGTGGGTGCTGGCAATATGCTTCAGTCCCCGAGAAGAACAGCCAGTGTTCTTAACCACTGAGCCACCTCTCCAGGCCCTTGCTTTTTGGTGGTTCTTCTTTTTCTTGCTGCTGTGTTTTTTGAGACAGGGTTTCTCTGTGTAGCTTTGCGCCTTTCCTGGAACTCTTTTTGGAGACCAGGCTGGCCTCGAACTCACGGAGATCCGCCTGGCTCTGCCTCCCGAGTGCTGGGATTAAAGGCGTGCGCCACCACCGCCCGGCTTGTTTTTGTTTTTGAGACAAGGGCTGACTCACTATGTAGCTCAGGCTACCCTCAAACTCCTGATTCTCCTACCACTACCCTGAATGTTAAGATCACTGGCATATTCTATCACACTCTGCTTCTTTGCAGAAATGATGCTGGTTCCTCCTTTTATCCATGCTGTGTTCTCTGACTCCCCTGGGTCCTGAAATGGGTTTGAATAATCAAGAGTCTTCCGAGATAAATAGTAATGCTAACTGAAGCCGAGATGGAAACCAGGACAACTAAGTAATGTATGGAGTCTGGAAAAGCCTAAGCAGCACTACAACATCCGCAATGAACTTGATTTATTGTTAGACTTGAAGGTGGCTCTGTTACAGCAGCTGGGAACTGTAGCAGGGAAGTGTGGGGAGGAGCAGAGCACAGCAGAGGGGAGAAGGGAGCTAGGGAGAACATGGGGTGGGCTCCTTTTGATTTCCCATTGGCTTGGCGAAGAAAGCAAACCTCAGGGACTACCAGCATCTGGGTTTCTCAGTCCAGCAGGGTCTAGCAGGGCTGCTCACTGGCTTGCCTGGGGCGAGGTCCTGTCCTGTAGTAGAATGCTCAGCCTGTCTTTACTGCACTCTGGAGGAGTTCAACTATAGCTCCTCCGCTTCCTCTCTTCTTTCCCCTCCTCTCCCATTTTCCCCAAGTTCTCTAGACCAGCCTCCACCTCCCAGAACCTCTGCCCAAGAGTGTGGGTTTAGAGAGGCAGCCAGCGTTCCCATTTCAGCTGCAGGATGGTAGAGGATTGGAATGTTGGGGGAGTCACACAGGGCAGTCAGGCAGTGGCTTATTTTTAACCCTTAACACACCAGGCCATAGCAGATGACCACATGCAGAGAAGCCAAGCAGGGGATGAGAAGGGATCAGGACTGTTGGAATGGGTTGGGCAAAGACTAGATGATCAGGGAGCTTGGAGGGATTGGGGTTGGGGCTCTCCTTGCCCTTTGTGCTGCCCAGGTGGCCTGGTCTGGGCACAGCTCTAGGTCGGAAATGGTATGAAGCTGGGGCTGGGAGATGAGGTCCTTTTTCCTGTCCTTAGTTCTTGGTCTAAAGAGCTTCAAGTTTTGGATTGAGACATTCAGATATTGAGGGAAGCAAAGACAGTGTAGCAGCCACCCAGGCCCCTGCTGGAACCCAGACCCTGGTGGCTAGGGCATGGGAGATGGAGGAAAGGGTGCAGCTCTGGGCACCGTACTATCAGTGGCCTTCCCTACATCATATAAATTATTGGCAATCCTTTCTGGCATGCCAAATAAATAACGAGGTTCGGGGACGGGGGTGTTACCTCCCTCCACGAGGATGGAGTGTGCTCACTGAAACCCATCCTCATCCAAGACCAGTATTTGCCAGTGCTGGGAGAGGGTTTCAGGTGACCGTTCAGAATTTCATATCACCCCCCACTACCTTTGGTTTGAGACCCCAGGAACAGATGAGGGGAAGGACAGTACCTCCCACTTAGCCCAAGTCCTCACAACATGACCTTGCCCCCCTACCGAGCTCCATTTCCCTCAATCCCAAAGGACTCAGCAGTTGCCATTCTCTAATGAGCTAGAGGAGTGGATCCTTGGGGAAGGGAGGGCGGGTCTATTCAGAACTCAATCTTGCAGGCTGGAAAGGACTCGTCCTGCATCACCACGGTGCTGCTGCTAGCCAGGACCAGGACGTTCAGTTGCTGCTGTTGCTCATGCGTCTGCTGGTACCACTCACGAGTCACCTCTGTGTCATGAGTGGGGATCAGAGTCACCTAAGAGGAAGAAAACATGCCCGAGGTGAGAATGTGAAGGAGAGACAGATGAAGGAGAAGGACTGCCTGACGGTCTCATAAATGAGCCTGCTGCCATAGGAAGGACCTTGTCCTTTGGTGAATAGGGCTGTCCTACTGTTGCCTCTGACAGAGCTTTGACCAGAATCCTTCCTTTTTGTCTCTTGCTACTCACCTGAAGGTTCTCCCCCCACTGGGCCTTGCCTTCCAGCAGGGCATCCAGCACAGCCCGGCTTGGCTCGCCATTGGCAGGGTCATTCCCACTGACCACATAGTAGGATGCACGCACTCGGCGGAAGAAGTCCAGATCAGCGGTCTTACCACTGCAGTGATTTGGAATATAGGCAAGATCCACGTACACAGGAGGGCCAGAGCCACCCTTGGAGCCCAAGGCTGCTGTAGAGACAAGAAGAATGCATTGTTTAAAAAAAAAAAAAAAAAAAGAGCCCAGCGGTGGTGATGCACACCTTTAGTCCCAGCACTCAGAGGCAGGCAGGCAGATCTCAGTGTGTCTCAGTATGTCCAAGGCCAGCCTGGTCTACAAAGTGAGTTCCAGGACAGCCAGGACTACACAAAGAAACCCTGTCTCGAAAAAACAAAAACAAAGAGTATTTGGTCACCTCCCGACTTTCTTGAACAGCTAGAGCCTTACCTAGCCCATAACTGCTCCAACCCACTGCATTCCCATCCCCACTTTCCTGATATACTCACTGGATCCTGCCTTGAGTCCATTGACTAAGCCTTTGGACATGGGACTATGTCCATCCTTTTCTTCCGCTGGGGTGGCCTGGCTTGGAGTGCTGCGTGGTCGGGGCAGGGCCCGAGATGTTCGATCTACAGGCCCTTTACCAGGGGTAGGTGACCGTTTTCCCCGAATATCCAGACGCCGTGCAGGAGATGCGGGCTTGGCCCGGCTTGGGGCCCTCCGCCCTAGTCGCCCCTGCACCTTCTCCTTTTCTCGTAGTCTCTCAACTCTCCCAGACTCTGAGCTGAGCCCCTCGGGGTCAGCCATGCAAACATCTGGTCGGGGAGGGGATGGGCGGGGGTCTGGCTGGGGAACTGGCGGTGGGTCATGGCCAGGCCTGGGGTGGTGAGTTCCACTAACTCCCCCAGCTTTGTCCACAGGCAAGAAGTCCCCATCTTCATCTGAGTCGAGGGCTGCCTCAGCTGTGATGGACGGACACTCCTCAGTTTCTGGTGGGACATCAGAATCTGACTGTGAGGAGCCCGAGTCACTGGCTGATGTGGGGGGTGTCTCATCAGCCACCGGACACGGGCCCCCTGTGGACCCTGGCCTCCCTGCCCGGCGCCGCCCTCCTTTTCCTACCAGCCGAGCTTCTTCTGTTGAAAGGTCACTGTCATCTGTGGATGGGGGCAGAGGTGGGTTCAGGAATGAGGGAGAAAGCTCCCCGCAGTGGGGGCGGGGCTCTGTAGCACATCCCTGAGGTCCAGCCTCAACTTCAGGAGAAAGACTGCAGGGTGGGCCCCCGGAGCTCTTCCCAGGACGCAGCAGCTGCTCAGATGAGAGAAGTGTGTCGGGCCGCGAGCTCCTCTCCGCTCCCTCCGGCCAGGACCCTCGTTCCCAAGCAGAGCCGGCCTCAGCCTCTTCTTTTTCTGCCTTGGCTGTGGCGAGCCCTGGGAGACTGGGGCTGTTTTCTGCTAGGCCATTGGCTGCATGATCTCCAGAGGGGCTCTGGAAGGGGCTTGGCTTCTTGGTGAGCTCCCCTGAGCACTCCAGGCGGCAGGGCAGCGTACCATCATCCATGTCTCCAGGCAGGCTTGGAGCTGGAGCTGGAGCCAAGTCCAACGAGGATAAAGGTGCTGGGCTCAGGGGAGCGAGGTCCCAGAGGCTGTGGGCAGCTGGCTCCGTTCCTGGGCCCAATTCACCAGTGCCCTGTTCAACAGCCCCTAAGCCAGGAGGGAAGCGTTCAGCCACACTTGAAATGACAGGTGTGGTAGCCTCAGAAGAGGACCCTTCAGACAGGGCTGGTGAGGCAGGTCGTGGCAGATTGGAGAGGAGAGGGGCCCCTGGAGAGCTGGGTGATGGGAGCTGGGGTAGTGAGGAATCCAGGCTGGGTGCCTTGGTCACCTCCAGGTACTCATCATGTCGGGTTCTGGTTGGAGTTCCTGGAGCCAGGGCTAGTGCTCGGTCCCCAGAGAAGGCAAGGGAGCCACAGGGTGCAGAACGGGGTTCAGCTGGAGAGGGCAGCTGAGGGGGAGCAGGCTGCAAGGAGGAGAAGCCGAAGGCTGAAGCAGGGAAGTCCAGACTTGGTCGGGTAGGTCCTAGGTGTGAGTCTGAGGAAGGGCTGGTATGTGCCTCGGTTTCAGGCCACATTGAGGGGTGGCCCACAGGCATGGTGTGACAGGGACTTGGGGACTGGGCCTCTTTCTCTGGCTGTTCCCGAGCCCCCTTCTCCAGGTCTGAGTCACTAGTGTCATCCCAGTGACCTCGGCACGGTTCTCTTGGGGATGGGGTCCTCCTGTTTGGGCTACAGCTCACTGTGCTTCCATTAAGAGGGGGGCTTGGGTCTTTGCTCAGGGAGATCGGAGCACGGGGCGGCACTGCCGGCGGGGTGAGGCTGGGCTCCACGTTGGGCCCTGGCTCAGGCTCTTGCCTGGGAGGTACCGTGGGCCCTGCCAGAGCTGCATAGCTGAAGGCTGAAGTGTCAGGTTGGAGGCTTTTGGGCGAGACAGGAGAGGAAGACTCCTTCTCTGCAGATGTGTTACGGCCAGCAGCCTCCTCCTTGCTTGAGAGGCTTGGGAGCCAATCCCCAGATGCCCCCAATGGAGGCTCCCGAGTAGGGCAAGCAGGGCCCAGCCCAGTAAGCATCATCTGCTCATAGATGTCTGCATACTGAAAGCTTCTCTCGTCAGGATAGGGTGTGGGCTCCCTCTGCTCTGGTTCAGTCTGTTCAGTATCTCTGACCGTGTGGCCCTCACCAGCTTCTGGGACCTTTGAACTGTAGGGGCTGCAGTCAGGAGCCCCTGTTCCACCCTCTCCTTCCCGTCCCCCTTCAGCTTTTCGATAGTCCTTCCCCAGGGGGGAGTACGGTCCACCTTCCAACTCAGCTGCCCCCTCCTGCACTGCGGCTACCACACTGTCATACTCAGCTATGCCCCAGGAGAAGGGCGCAGGAGTATGTGGTTCTGGGGCAGGTGTCGGGGGAGCTGGAGCTGGAGAGAGGGGTGCAGGAGGCAGGGGTCTATCCTTAGGTACCCATGGTGGGATCTCAGCTAGCCATGAAGGGGTGGTAGGTTCATTCCTCGTGGGTGGTACTGGCTTAGTGTCTGGGACAGGGCTTTCTTGTCCTGGGGAAGGAGGGACCCTCTGTCCCGTCATCTCAGGTGGGGAGGCTGGAGGAGAGATGATCTCAAAGGGAGAGCGAGTCAGCTTGTCGTCTTCCTCTGGCGGCAGGCCAACTGGCGACTCAGCAAGCCAGCGCTCCACCTCCAGCCCCTTCTGTGGCAGGGGCTCTTGGAAATCCTTGAAATCTGAGGCCCAGGGACTCCGGGGAGTGTGCTGCAGAGGGGTCACCTCTTGTTCATCTGCCCCCTCATCAAGAAAAGTACTTTCTCGTTCCTCACAGTACCGTGAACGGGCTCCTTGGCCATCTAGCTCATGGGGGAACCAGACCTTCCTCTCACAGCTTAGCTCCCTCCAGTATGCATCCCGCTGCAGGGACATGTCTCTGTCCCTCCAGTACCTAACTTCTTGCTCAGGAGACTTGCCCTCCCAGGCTGGAACAGGCTCTTTCTGTTCTCCAACTGGCTCTCCTCGGGTTGGGGATGTTTCTCGCCATCCCTGGACCATATCCTGCCCCTTCCGGTATTTTCCTTCCTGCTCTCGGACCTTGCCCTCCTGTACTGGGCTCTCGTCCAGCCCCAGTGCCCTGGTCTTCTCCAGAGCATCTTCATCCTTCTGTTCCACAGCCTTGGCCTTTTCTGGAGCCTTTTGGTCAAGGACTGTCTCTTTGGGTGTTGTGGTTTTATCTTCCAGGCAAGAGCTCCTTTGTCCCTGAGCTTTATCTCCCTCTTTTAGGGTCCCGTCTTTCTGTTCAGCATCCCTCATGTCTTGGTCCAGGGTACCACCCTTCCTTCCTGGGGCCCAGTCTTTTATTTCTAAGGCCAGGTCTGTCTCTCCTGAGGCCTCTTCCTTCTCTTCTTTATTAGCCTTGCTTTTCTGTTCAGGGGTTCTGTCTGTCTGTGTTGGTTCAGGGGCACTGCTCTCTGGAGCCCTGTCTTTCTGTCCTAAGGGTCTATCTTTCTCTTCTGGGGTCTTGTCTTTTTGTTTTGAATCTCTGTGCTCTTGTTCTCTGTCCTCTGGTTCCGAGGCCTGGGTCTGTGGCAGGGCTGTGCCCTTTTGTTCTGAGGCCTTGTCCTTCTCTGCTGGGACCTGATCCTTCTGTTCTAAGTCTTTGTCTTTGGGTTGTAGAGCCTTGGCCAGCCCTATGGCTGCAACCTTTTGGTCCGAGTCTCTGTCCTTCTGTTCTGAAGTCTTACCCAGCTGTCCCCCAGGCTCGTCCTTCTCATCCAGAGCCTTGTCTGGCAGAAGCATGACCGAGTCCTGCTCGACAACGGCAACCTTCTCCTGCAGAACTCTGTCCTTCTGCTGTAGGATTTCACCCTTTAGCTTGAGTTCCTCTTCCTTCTGCTCAGCAGTTCTGTCTTTCAACCCTGGAGCTTTACCTTCCCACTCCATGGCAAGGTCCTCCATGGCGGGGCTTGACAAAGACTTGGGACTCTTGGTGAGGGAGCTGTCAGATGTCCTAAGGGCATCTGTCAGATGTTCACCAGGGTCTGTGACCTCCCCGGGTGAGGGCTTCCTGTCGCCTGACAGTGCAGAGTGAGAGAAAGGACTTCCAAGTAATTTCCCAGCAGGCCTCTCATCTGTGACATCTGCCTTTCCAGCAGTCTCATCTGTGAGAGGAGACACTGTGGCTACGTGGGGCTCTGGAATTGACACAGGAGCTAGGTGGCAAGAGGTGTCTTCAGCCTTCACCAGAGGCCCCTTTTCTTCCTTTCCTAGGCTTAGTTCTCCAAACTGGAGGGTGCCAAGGCTTTCTGGAGAGAGCTGCTTAGACGAGATATCCAGAGAAGTCTCCTTGCTAGGACTCTCTTCTGAGAAAGACAGTGACTGAGTGTCCTCTGGAGATACCATTGGCCAAAGGTCTTTGTGCAGATGCTGCTCTTTCAGGCTGCAGGGAGACCTGGGGGTGGCCTCTTGTTTGGCAGTGTCTGGGGAGACCACACTGAGGACAGACAGGGACTCTGCATCTTCAGGGGAAAGGCTTTGATCGGCAGACCGAAGTGCCTCATCTCCCTGAGGCTCACGATGTTCTTCAAGCAGTGCGCTCACCTCTCTAGGAAGGGCTTCTGCTCCTGGTGCTGAACCTGCCTCTCTAGTCTCAAACACTATTGCTTTGTCTTGCTCTGGCAACAGTTGAATGGTGCAGCCAGTCTGACCCCCGACAAGGCTGACAGGGGCATCCTGGGCTTGGGGGCTCCTGGGAAGAGATACTCTCCCCTCTTCAGGCCCTGGCGTGACTGTCTGCTCTTCAGCGTCCTCCTTGCCCACACCTGGAGTATGCTTTGTGTCTCCCCAGGAGTCTTCTTGAAAGTCTTGAGGCTCAGACTTGTCTTCCACCGGGGACTGATGAAAGGGTGTGTGGGTAGCGCTGGGGGGGCCAGATGGCGGAGGAGATGCCATCTTCACTGTGCTGTCGTCCGGGCTGAGGCACCTTTCCTCCGCTTCTCCGAGGGCTGGTTCCCCTGGATGGAGGGCATGTCCAGGGGCTCCAAACACGGCAGCATACTGACTGGAAAGTTTCTCAGATGTTGTTACACTTGACTTCTCTTCCTTTTCCACAGCTTTCTCCCCAGGCAGGCCTCTCCCCACAGCCTCGCCTTTCTTCTCCGACTCCCCAGTCACAGAGAAATCCTCGCAGGGTGGGGACTTGAAGCCCTTATCTTCTTCTAGTGAAGAGGTGGGTGAGATGGTACCAGCCGATGGTACATAGTCCAAGCCCTGAGTGGCTTCAGTGCGGGAAGAGGGGATACTTGTGACTGTGTCGAGCAACAGAGAGCTCTTGCCTGTCTCCTCTGTCTGGGGAGCTGTGAGTGAAGCCACAGATTGGTCCTCAGCCACCGACGTGGCAAAGGAAGAGAGTTTGTCACACTCGGTGATTGATGTAGCTGAAGATACATGTTCCTCTTCGGCCAAAGGGGCAGCCACCATATTGGGAGGGTAGGTGAGTTCAGGTTCAGGTGCCCCATAAGTTTTGCTCGGGGTGTCAGGAACAAGGCTATCTGCGGGCTGGCTGGCTTCAAAGGGGCCAGGACCTTCAGGCCCAGAGAGGTCATAGGTACTTGTAGGAAATCTGGGTTGGGCTGCGCGTTCCTCTGGCTCATCATGGATCTCCTCATCTGAGATGGTCTGTTCTGTCTCTGAGTAGCCAGGGATTGTCTCGTCCTGAATGTAAGAGACGTGCTCAGTGGCTCCTGCAGGTGTGGCCAAGCTACTTAGGAATGATGAGGTCTCCTTCTCAGGTGCCTTGCCCTGAAATCCCAGTTCCCTGCCCCCAAGAGCCTCTCTGCTCTTTGGGATTACCTTTAAAGCTTCCTGCATATGTTTTTGATAAAAACTCTCAGCTTTTGTCTCTTCCTCATCCTCATCTGAAGGGTGACCCTCCTCCATTTCTTCTAACTCGGCCTTTTCTATCACATCCTCCTTCACCTCAGGTTCACTTTCCTCCCTGGCCTCAGCGCTCTCCGGTACCTTCTCAGATTCCCTCTGCTGCTTTTCCTCCCAGGTTTCTTTCTCTGTCTCAGCCCCTGAGTCTGGGCCCCTGTTCTTGGTCCCTTTGTCCTCAAGAAAGTCTGGGACAACCTCCTTCTCCTTTATCACGTGTTCTTCTTGATCCCGCCCTGGGACAGAGGGAAGTCTTTCCTGGATGGCTGGGCTTGGGTGTCCCTGCTCTGTAGCATCTACAGGAAGTGGTTTCTCGCCTAGTCCTGCATCCCTTTGTTCAGCCAGCAAACCTCTCTCCTCACACTTCAGCTCCTCAAAGTCCTGTGTGAGGTCCTCTGGTGAGGACAAGGCCAACTCTCTGTGCCCACTGACAGTCGGGAGTGCTGCCGGCCCCCTCTGGGCTGGGGGTGTCCGGGGCTCAGAAGGCAGCTCTTTCTCCCCCCGGGCAGCGCGGCCTTTGTCCGTCTTGACTCTTCCAGGGGCCTTGGCTTTATAGAGGGTCTTGCGGACCTCAGGGGTGAAAGGCTTCAGGTCCGGTTTGGAGAATTTCTTTACTTCCGGTTTGGTATCTTTCCTCTTCTCGTCCTTCTTGGCATCCTTTTTCTCTTCCTTCCTCCCTTCCTCCTTCTTGAGTTCCTTCCTTTCCTTCTTGATCTCCTTCTTCTCCTTGTCCTTTTTCTCCTCCAGCTTTGAAATCTTTTCTCTCAGGTGCTTCTTCCCCACTTTGTCTTTGATCAACTTGCGCTTCTCGGCCTTCAGTGCTTCGCTGGACTCTGTCCTCACCCTCTCAGGCTTGGAGGGCTTTTCTGGGGGCTTCTCTGATGCGTCTTTTGCTTTCTTTTCTGTCTTGGCTAACTCTTTGGCCAGCTCTGAGCGGGCCTCCTTGGCTCCCTCTTCTAACACTTCCTCGCGTTTGGCCAGCTTGCTCACTGCTGTCTTGGGAGCAGCTTTGAGGCTTTCTTTGCTGTCAGCCCGATGTTTGATTTTGCTGGGTTTCAAGTTGGCAGGCACAGCCCCAGCAGCCAGGTCCTTCTGTGTGGCCACTGGATAGCGCAGGAAGTCCAGGTGCCGAAGCTTTTCCAAGCCCTCCAAGATCTTGTTCTGGGGAGCATTTCCTGGGAAAAGCACACGCACAATCTTCTCAGTAGGGTTGGCTGGGAGCCAGACCACCAGAGCGGTGATGGAGGTCAGGTAGGGGACAGAGATCTCTGCCTCCTTCCCATTGGCCAGCACAATACCTGTCTTGGCTTTACTATTACCCGCCCACTTCTGCATGAGAAACTGCATCTCCTTACTGTCCTTGACAGGGTTGAGGACATACATGTCCAGCCGACCCACACCCATTTTGTGGAAGAGGGTCAGCGGCTCAATGGTGTTGCTGACTACACGATACAGAGGCTCAGCTTGGATGCCTAGGCGGTTTAGGTGCTGGAGAGTGAGACAGGCCTCCTCAATGCTGCGCTTGGCCTTCCGGGAGGCATCTGGCAGCCGAAGCTTATCAGGCACATTGAAGAACACCACTCCAAGCTCAGGCGAGATGAGGTTCTTCACCCAGTCGCTGTAGCTGCTGGAGCCCTGGGACTGCTCCTCCTCCAGCTCTGCCACTTTGCGCTGCAGGAGTCCATTGATGCCTGGCAAATTGTCAGCCCCAATGTGTGTGAGCAGCACGGAGTCGATGCGGTCCAGATGCCGCACCAGCTTCCAGAAGCAGGACTTGCGATCAGAACCACCATCCACCAGGATGTTAAAACCATTGACAGCAAAGAGGGCAGAGTCCCCACGGCCACCAGGAAAGATGTAACAGCAAGGCTTGGAGAGCTTGAGGAAGCCTCCTGAGGTGGGGGGTTCAAGCAGGTCAAAGGGGGATGGCACATCCACAGTCTCAGAGACATACTCGGAAAACTCAGCCACACCATCCATGGTGGGTAACACAGGCTCAGGATTTAGCTGGAGGTGCAAGGTCTCTTGGGAACTGGACAGACCCAAGTGGCTCCAATCACCCTCCCCTAAGCAGGAAACAGTGAGGAAAGCCTGGATCCCAGGGTCTCTATTGCTGAGCAATTGGGCAATCTAGAGGAATGGAGACAGAAGCCGATCAGGTCATCGGGGTTGTCTTAGTCTGACTCAGATTCAGCCCCCTAATCTTTGCCTGTTTCTGAGGTAAATGCCTACCTCCCTGACAGGAATCCCTGTCAGGGTTCCTGATGGTCAAATAATACAAGACTTCCCTTCCTTGTCTTTCTCACCACAATTTAAATCCTGCCCCTTGTCCCCTTCTCAGTAGGGAGCTTACCTCAGGACTGTGAAGGACCCGGGCAAAGTTTTGGTAGGAGTAGGTACCACTCTGTAGGATAAGGTCTCCCTCAGGCTCTAGAGTTTGCCCACTCAAGATTAGGAGTTTGTGAGCTGACGGATTACTAAGAAGATGGTGAACCTGCAATGGGGGGACAGATTGGTCACAGATTTGGGAGACCCAGGGAAGGCACTGAAAACCCCGGAACCCACTTCAGTAATACATGGACATGTTTCTTACTGGGAGGCCCCGGAGTGGGGCTGAGGATTATGTCAGCTGAGATAGCAGACGAGATTGTAGTGACCTCGCAAAGGGTAGGTTGTAGCAAGGCATCAGCCCTGACCTTACCTCTGAGCTGATGCTGTCTGCACTGGGGTTGACTAGGATGATGGTCTCTAGGATCTCACTCTGGTGGCAGAGGGTCCTCTGGCCTGAGGGAGAGACGTAGGCATTTGTATTGAGATTAGTAGGCATTAACTTAAAATGAGAAGTACTGTAAGGGGCAGGAGAGGAAAAAACAAATGATCAGAAAATGGAGTATAGGGTAAACTGAGTCCTGGTTAGCCTTAAACCCAGCCATCTAGGATACCACTAATTAAGGTCCAGGAACTGCCTCCTCTAGCCCCTCCTTTCAGGATTTCTTCCTTCCCTCCCCCACACTAACTGACTTCTCCCTTTCCTCCATCTGCCACACCCTCTGCTGCCCAGGCCCTGCCCCTTTGCCCCAGACTGCCCTGTTGACAAGAAGCTTTTGTCCCTCTGGAGCACTAAGTTCCTGGTGCTGCCTGGGGAATGGGGGTGTGTGGGGGGGGGAGTTCAGCTGGAGGGAGGGCTCCTGGGATAACAGTCTTCACTGAGCTTTCTCTGCCTTTGCCCTTGGCCAGTAGAGGAGACAGTAGCTTCCATCTCTACAGATTTCCCCATCCTTTCCACACCCACTGCCCCATCCAAGGACAGAAGTCCTGTTCCAGAAGATTTGGGAGTCATGTGTCAACTTGGTTCTTGGAGCTTTATAATTCAAGAATAGAGAGTTCTAACTTGCAATTCTGTTTTCTGACTCTGCCAAACCTTCAGACCCATGCATACCATCCCCAAGCGTTTCACACTCCCTCTCCTATCTCACCTTCACGTGCCCAGGCTTCAGAGTCACCTAGCACACTGCCCCACTTATCCCTCATGAACATTTCTTGTCTCATCCTGTGGATATTGGAAGTAAGTGGTTGGGTTGATTCAAAGACAAGAAACAGGGCCAGTGATGCTTTCTGACAAGCCTGACACCTGAGTTTGATCCCCAGGACTGAGGTGGGGAGAGAACCACCTCCTGCAAGCTGTCCTTTGATCTATCTATACATGCATGCATGCACACACACCCCAAAAATAAAAACAACAGCAAGCTGGGCATGGTGGTGTACACCTTTAATCGGAAGGCAAAGGTGGGTGGATTTCTATGAATTCAAGGCCAGCTAAGTTCCAGGACATCCAGAGCTACATAGAGAATTCTGTTCCAAAACACCAAACCAACCGGGCAGTGGTGGCGCACGCCTTTAATCCAAGCACTCGGGAGGCAGAGCCAGGCAGATCTCTGTGAGTTCAAGGCCAGCCTGGTCTAGAGCGAGATCCAGGAAAGGCGCAAAGCTACACAGAGAAACCCTGTCTCAAAAAAACAAAAACAAAAACAAAAAAACAACAACAAAAAACCCACCAAACCAAACCAAAAACAACACCACCACCACCACTACCACCACCACCAAAGAAGTCGAGAGTGGATGCTCAGGATGGGGAACGATGACGTCCCAGATCCTCTCCGCAGTACTGTTCCTCCAGCCTCACACAAAACACCAAGCAGTCAAAGGAAAGAAAGTGCTGGGTGAGACAGATTACCGAAGGATGCAACCTCCCAGGCTCACCTGCGGGCCCTCCTCCACTTCATCCAACTTGCAGCCACCATAGGGTTAACCTTAGAGGCTGAGCATCAAACAGCAGGAAGATCCTGGGAAGGGGGTCATAGTCTGTTCCCTGAGCCCTCCTCTGTGACTCCAACTCCCTTTTCTGTCGAGGCTGGGACAAGGGTGTCTATGGCCAGGACTTTTGTTAGGAGGAAGAGTCTGGTGCTAAGGGTCAGGCAGACCTAGGCAGCAGAGGGCTGCAAATGCAGCTGTGGGAAAACCAAGGGTGCTGGACACTCAAAGCCTATACCAGGCATGTTGGGCCCAAGAGGAGTTCAAGGGTCCTCTTCTATGAACTTGGGAATCGAGGGATACATTAAGGTCACTTCCGAGGATGAGCACCACCCCAGAGGCAGGCAGGAGGACTTAAGCGGTTAGGGATGTCAACATCATTTGCCAGCCTTAAGTAGTTCAGACTTAGGAAAGCCAGGACTCCCCCAACACAAACAAGGTCACACTTTCAATTTAGGTGGAACAGAAAGAGATTTCCTCTCCAGCTACGATCTCCACTCCAGCAGCTTCATGGTCCCCAGTGTATCCTCACAAGACCTCTGATCCCACTTCCTGTCCTGACACAAGACCCCAGCCCTAGCCCTGGGAGCAAGTCCATTATGTCCCCAATCCCTTCTCAGGCCGAGGGGACAGCCTCATTTCTCTTTTCTGCTCCCCAGCTCTTCCGATGAAGGGAACTGCCTTGTTTTTCCTTTATCTTTGTAGAGGACTATCTTAAGAGGCTGGGGCACTTCCCGTGACCAGTGCTAGGGTCGGGGGTGGGCTTCGGGTGTGAAGCTGAGTGGGCAGGAGGGCAGGTGTCTCTGCAGTGAGGCAGAAGGGGGTTGCTCAGGCAGCTGCAGTTTGCCGCAGTGTGTGAGTGTGTGTGAGTGTGCGCGCTGAGCTCAGCCTCCAGCTCCGCCCCCACCCCCCACCCCAGCATGACAAGTCATTTTCTTGGCTGCCTCTGCATGGGGGGGGGGTGGGGATGGGGTGCATACAGAGAGGGAGAAGAAACTGGCTTCTCTATTGAAGAGCCCCCATCTTGGGAAGAAAAGCACAGATGAGGTGAGGGTGGGGCCGAGACGGGGAACCCATGGGGTTGACAGGACCCGGAATGCAGGGCAGCTGCAGAAGAACCAGTGCTCTCTCTCGAGCTCCTGAGCGGCCTCAGAGAGGCCACAAAGGGGGCCTAAAGCCCTAAGCTCAAACTGGCCACAGGGAACAGGGTGAGGGGAGCCAAAAACAAACCAGTTAGCCTGTGAGCAGGCACATGCCACGTCTTAGTGACCCATTCCTCCCTTCTCTTCCAGAGTGTTACCCACCTTCCCTTACTTGGCAAAAACTCATCTTACTTGCCCTGCTCATCCCAGAATAGGAGCAGCGGACCAGTGTAGTAGCTGATAACCCAAGGACCCTCCCAGAAGATACATTCCATAACAGCCCCCTTCCTCTCAGATTCTTCTGTTTCTCCTCAAAGACATAGCCCCCAAATTCCTTCTGTGCCCTGGCTGCCAGGCAAAGCCTGTGGCACCACCCTCTGTTACTGCCTCTCAGCTGATGGTCCCCACCCCCACCTAGTACAGAGATGGACTGTCACAGCCCCTGTTGGATCCACTGGCTCTGGATCCAGGCTGAACCCCAGTTCACCTCCTCTCTCCATCTCAGGCAGCCTTCTCACCAGGCTAGCCTAGGTCCAGATGCACCAGATTTACAAGGTATCAGCTGCTCCCCATCCCCAGTCCCTAGCACAGCACCCCCATCCCTCTGCCATGACTTGCCTTCCTGTTAGGCTCTTACCCTGGGATGTAGGAAGGAGCCCCTCATGGAGGCATCGGCTCGGCGGCTCCGGCCGTAGCCGGGTGGCTTCAGGGAAGAGTCTGCCGCACTAGGGTGGGAGTGAGGGGGGGCTGCTTGCCGGGGAGGGCGGTGCCAGGGCGGGGAAGAGGGGCTGGTCTGTGACGAGGTACTGGAGACTTAACTGTTTCTTGGCCTGCACAGTGTCAGCATCCTGGTGCTTCTGCTCGGCTATGGGGAAGGGGAGGAATCTAAGGGGTTGCCTAGCAGTTCAAAGGGCCAGATCCATCTCTCCTGCAGCTCTGAATGCCTTCTCCCCAAATCCTGTTTAGTTAATAAATACCCTCTCAGCATCAACCAGAGGACCAAAGCCTCATGCACTGGGGCACAGAGCCAGCTATAGGAGGCAAGGGTAGCATGGGCCCTCCCCTTTCCTCTTAGAAACCATCTGCTGCCTCTCCCCTCAGATGGACCCAGAGAGTGACCTTCAGTCACTGCAAGAACAGGAGACAGAGGCTGGGGGGCTGTGAATGGAGGGGAGCGGTGTGGCGGTGGTGAGTGATGTGGTAAGCTGGACCCTGTCCTGACCACATCAATAGAGAACTGGAGAGGACAATCTCATTTTAGATTGGAGGATAGTATGAAATTCTGGAGCAGACATAGTCCCCAGTCCACTGGGGTGGGGCACAGGGACCCTGGGAGCTGCACGCAGGCCCGTGCTGATGCAGCATGGCTGCGAGCGAGCGCCCACACAAGCAGCGGGCTTCTGTGTCCTGGCTGTCAGGAGGCAGTCTCTGAAGGGTAAGGGAGGCTTCTGCCTTTCAGGGAAGGACCTAGGATCATCGCCTGGAGCCCGGGCTCAGGCAAAGCTTTCTTGCTATAGACCAGTCTAATATAAACTACTCTTTCAGTTAGAAATGATCTGTAGGGTGTTTGGGTCTGGACTCCTCCTTGTCACTTTGCTGTGTCTGTCTGTCTTGATCTTGAACCTTCTTATGTTGACCTTGTGCCATTATCTCAGCCTCTGCCTCAGACTCAGCTAAGTGCTCCAGGATTCAAAGGAAAGATCTGGAGAGCTGGAGCCAACACTCATTTAGCCCTGTGATGTTCATACTCTTACGTCCCTGGCCTCTCCTCATTAACCCTCCCTGGGTGTGGTCATCTCCTTCCTCCCACTCACTGGCCAGCCCCAGCCCCACCCTTGCTCCAGGCTGCCAAGGACTGCTTCTGAAGGTCAGAGAAGCCAAAATAGTCTCTGCTCTCAGCAACCCCCAACCCCCTTAAGCTACAGCCAGAGGAGAGGAGTAGCTGAGTCACCAGTACTCTGGGGAACAGGGGGAACAGAAGGAGAAGAACCCTTGCTCAGATCCGGGATGCAAAGCAGCAACATGGCCATATCCCCATTTGGATAGGAGAGGCCATGTGTGTAGACACACACTGTGCAAACCAGGCTCAGTCCCGAGCATCATGGAGTAGCACCCATCCCCTTCTGCAGCTTCACTGCTCTCACCTCATCCTGCCTCCTCTCTGCTTTTGAGGGCTCTCTCAGTGTTGGAGGGCACTTCAGTAGACACTGGGCTTGAGAACAAATTTCCCAACTGAAAGCAGAGTCCACCCTTGCTCTAAGCCACACACCCCACATCGCACCCTGTACACGGTCACAGTCACAGTTGGTTCTCGTTCACTCCCATCTCTACACAGCCGCTTGTGAGTGACCCCTTGACCCTTAATTCCACTCTCCTGCAGTGAAATGGTGCGAGGGAGGCTGGAGCAGCCCTCAGTTTCACACCTGATGCCACTTTTCGTTAGCCTCAGAGTTTGCTTTCTGGACTAGCAAATGGGCACATCAGCGCCATCCTTCAGGCACGCTGTGAGGACTGGCTTCATCTGAAAGAGTTCTCTTCCTCCCTAGAATCCTAACCTTGCGATGCACAAACATGAATATTTCTTTCTTTGTGGAAGATTTCAGAATGAGTACCCTAAACCAGAATCCCAGACCAAACTAGTACTGGGGTAAACTCAGTAAACTAGGATAAATCTCAGGCAAACCCCAAACTGGAGATGCTTACAGAATGAGGCTTGACTTCTACTCTTCTCTCTCTCTGCCTTCCCACTTCGGATAACAGTGTAAACCTCTAAATCAGGATCCTCTGAGCACATGAATGGAAACAGTCAGACAGAAGGACTCAAGTGGTTCTCAGCCTTCCGCTCTCCACCCCTTGTACCTCTTTTCCAGCTCCAGATCTGGGGTCTCAGATAGCCCAGACTAGTCATGGACTTGCTATGTAGTCAAGGATGATCCTTTGCCTCTACCTCCCCAGTGTTGGGATTATAGGACTGCACCACCACACCAGGCTAGCCTGTGCTTCTTCAAGTCTTAGAATATCAATCCTCCCTCCCTCCCTCCCTCCCTCCCTCCCTCCCTCCCTCCCTCCATCTCTTTCTTTCTTTCTTTCTTTCTTTCTTTCTTTCTTTCTTTCTTTCTTTTTTTTTTTTCTTTTCTTTTTTTGTTTTTTTGAGGCAGGGTTTCTGTGTGCAGTTTTGGTGCCTGTTCTGGATCTTGCTCTGTAGACCAGGCTGGCCTCGAACTCACAGAGATCCACCATCACCCAGCCAACCCTCCCTTTCTTATAGGAGTTCAACAGTAGACATATTGACACTCAGTAGAGATGTGTCAGTGTGTCGGCTCACCATTCCCTATCCCTATTCCCTGTGGGTCTGGGGCCTTCTGCATGTTAGGTGGGCACTCTACCACTGAGCTGCCTGTTAGGTGGGCACTTTACTGCCAAGCTGCATGTTAGGTGGGCACTCTACTGCTGAGTTGCATGAGCTGCATGTTAGGTGGGCACTCTACTGCTGAGTTACATGAGCTGCATGTTAGGTGGGCACTCTACTGCTGAGCTGCATGAGCTGCATGTTAGGTAGGCACTCTGCCGCTGAGCTGCATGTTAGGTGGGCACTCTACCACTGAGCTGCATGAGCTGCATGTTAGGTGGGCACTCTGCCGCTGAGCAGCACCCCAGACCTTAAGCTAAGTTTTCGATTATCCTAGGTTTTTCTAAGTTAAGTGTTAAAAATGCTTAGAAGTTTCAGGGATTTTTAGGGAAGGAGTAGAAGCTATAAAGGAAGCCCCCAAACCTCTGCGAAAGAGCACATGGTATGAGAACTACCCTTTAAAGCTTTCTACCAGACATGACCACTAGAAGGAGCTGGGCCACTGACTATCGGGGGTCTCCTTTTTTCTGTGTGTGGGGGTGGGACTGTAAATGTAGAGAGGGTGAGCCCTAGTGGTAACGGCACTCTTCCTGTCACTCAAGATATATTTTGTTCCTTCATTATTTTGGCCTAGAGTGTGAAGAAATGGCGGTCCCCAGAAGGAGCAGGCCAAAAAGGTCAAGCCAGGGGCCTTTAGTGTATCTCCTTGAGCTCCCCCAGCTCCTGGTGACTTTAGCCTCGGCAATCACAAGAGGCTGAAGGAGGAGGCAGCGTCCGCAGCTGCTCTGGGCAGACAGTGTGCAGGGACAGCTGACAGGGAAGCCAGCAGGGGTGAGGCCATGGCTGCCTGAAGCTCTACGGGTTGTTATTATTTTTTTTCTTTTTTTTTTTTTCCAGGAAATTCTCCACTGTTCTCCAGGGACAGAGGCCACCATGACAATGTCTAAACCTAAAACAAAATGTATGCTAAAAGTCAGCCTTACTTTTGGGTGGATGACCCCAAGCCTCTTGAGGACATCATAGCAAAATTCTGAAGCGTTCAGTAGGTGTTTCTATACCGACGCTTGTTTCCAAGAAGGGCCTGAGAATGCATCTCCCTGCAAACCACTTCCCAAGCATTTCCTTCATCTTAATCTGAAGACTAGCTAAGGATTTTGTCTTAAGTTCCATTCATTTCTTACACTGCTTAAAGTCTTTATGGCCAAAAGGACAAGGCTAGAGCATTTGGTGTGAATTCCTAATAAAAAAAACAACCCCAAACGTCAGTAATGAGTTCAATCCCCTGCCATTCCTTTATTCAGTCTTGCTTTTAGGAGCTTTGGGTGGTATAGTCTCTTTGGTCACTGGGAATAGTGGAGGACATCATGACATGGGTAATTCTCAACAGAAGGGAATCTCAAAAGAGTAAGTGGCTAGTTTGACAGGAAGCCAGTCCATCAGGAAGATTCCAGCCTCACACTTTTTTTTTTCAAGTTGCTGCACATATTCTGAGTATAATGGAGCTTTGCTCATGTAAGCCTAGTTTTCTCCAACTTCTCAGCAGCTCATAAAAAATTATCAATGAAGAAATGACCAAAGATCTGTAGACTGGAGGAGCAGAAAGAGGTGACTTTCTACTGTACTAGACTGTTGAGAATTATTGACATATGAATTCTGTTATTTGATGGCAATGACTGTGAGCCTAATGGAATTCACATTCTATAAAACTCCATGGAAGCAGGTCTGGTGATGCATGCCTACAGTCCTAGCACTCAGGAGGTAGAGACAGGAGGATAACAGGTTTGATACCATCCTAGACTATATGTCAAGTCAAGGTCAGCTTGGACTACATAGTGAGACCCTGTTTTTAAAAAAAGAAAGTTGTATGGATTGGTGTGTCAACATTTACATTAATCCAACCAGATGTCCAACACCTTTATCAAGGGATGCAGGATGTCCTGTACTCAGTAGACATCTGTCATAGAATGATAATTCCTAAAATCTTATCTCACACTTCTAGACTATTTCTCCTACTCAGCAGAAATGATCCCAGAACCAAGCCTCAAGAAATCCAGAGACCTTTGTCGCAGCCTTGATCTGATGGTGCTGATCTACTCAACCTTTGAGAGTAGCATTCTGCTCTGCTCTGCAGAGCTGCTGGCTAAGTGAAGAGGAAACAGAAATGCGTCCTGAAGGGTGGGTTGTGAGAAACAAGGGTCTGGGATGTTGAGTGAGGCACTCTGGAGTGTGTATAAGGGGGAACAGGGAGGCTGGGGGAAGCAGAAAGGGGGACACGGAAGAAAAGCCTGGGGTTTTGCCTGAAAGTGATCTGAGCACTTTCTTAGCAGCTCTCGTCACCTGCTGTGTACAAATAACGC
>CABHPH010148624.1:1451-15253 GCA_902168325.1 Peromyscus nudipes | reverse complement strand
TAGGGGCTCTGCAGGACCCAGCAGAGGGCGGAGTCCACGGCCTCCGCGCCGGAACAGCATCTAGTTAAATGGGTCTGTGATGAACACTGTGTGGCAGTTCTGCAGCCTAGCCCGAACCGTGGGGAGCCATCTTGCCCCTGGCTCGGAGTTTCTATTAGTGGTCTCTATATGGGGTGTTTTCTTTGTCTGATTTTTTTTTTCTTTTCCTTTTTTTTTTTCCCCCTTTGTTACCTGCTAGGGTCTAGGTCGCCAACCTGGGTTTCCCTGTCCTTGCCCCGAGCTCTGGGCGTGGTCAGGCGGGTTGCGCAGTATTGAAGGGGACAGGATGACCTTCCTGCCCTGAGTCCCTAGTGAGTTGTTATTCCAAGGATAGTGGTTGGCTAGTCTCCATCTCTACTGAGTGCAATGAGCTCAGACTGCAGCATGGAGGTTTAGAGGAAAACCCAGGGAAGAACTTCCCAACTACTAGTGATGTGACACAGTGGATAACCTTAGGAGGTGGTGCAGTTACTGTGCAGAACTGAATTAATATTCTCTCTCTTTCCCTCTCCCTCTCTCCGTCTCTCGCTCCCCCCACCCCTTGCCACCACCCCGATTCCTCAAAGTGTCTCCACCACTACAGCATCTCTTATCCTGATGAATTCTGTTGTATGTATCAGGCAGAAGACCTGTCTCTAGGCTCCAGCAATACTTGCACTTTGGAGATGGTAAAAGAAAAGAGGGGTTGGGGGGATGGTTCAGTTGGTAAAATATTACCCTTGCAAGAATGAGGACCTGAGTTCAGATTCTCAGAACCCTAAAGAGCCAGGCAAGGTGGTGTGCACTTGTAATCCCAGAGATGGTGAGGTGGGAGGGAGAGACCGGTGGGTCCCTGGAAGCTTGCTGGACAGCTAGCCTAGTCTACCTGGTGAAGTTCCAGGCCATTGAGAGACCCTGCTATATTAAACAAAGAAGTAGAGGGTGTCTGAGGAACAACACTCCAAGCTGTCCTATCACACTCACATGCACACACATGAAATCCCACTCCCCACAAAGATAGAAAAGAGTGATACTACCTGATACAACAAGGCTGCCACTGAGCCATGCTCTGATTGTTAAGTACCTCACAGAAAGTCCTGGCCCTATCATGAAACATATTATAGCTAACCAGCCAGTCCATACTGTAAATGTTTTAGACATGGCTGTGAAAATCCTTTTTGTAGCAGAGACAGGAAAACAGTGTTGTCAGGATATCAGGTGGTAGGGTGCCTCTTCACACACACCGCCAGTTGCAGATCTGAATCTGCAAAAGGGCATGGAAAAATGTGCAGTCCTTTTCTACTACAATCATAAAGAGTAGCACATGAAGCAGGGAGCCAGAATGGATTGTGGGGAGAGGAAGGGAACAGTTTCCATAGCAACTGTAGAGATGAGGCTTTTAACTAGCAAAGGGTCTCTGTATAAGGGACAGCGGCAGTTAAGTACAGAGTCTGCTTCCAGTAAGTCTCACAGAGATTAGACAATAGATGTAAATGGTACAGGAGGAATCACACACAGATTAGATGGTAGGACAGAAATGTAGGACTCTGATTTCAGACCCTGCTAGAATCAAGTCTTAGTAATTATGGCTGCAAATGCAGCCTGTGATGATGTGTTCTGAGTAGTCAGTGAGTCCTTTTGCCAAAGGCAGACAATGTCATAGAAAGATTGGCTCCATGTAGCTCTTCATCATCTTCTTCTGGGTGATGTTTCCATTACCATCATTATAGCATCAGAAAATGTTTGAAAAGCTAGATGTAGTGGTGGAGTGTGTCTGTTGATCCCAACACACAGGAAGACAAGGCAGGAGGATTGTTAGAGTCAAGGCCAGACTGGGCTACATAGTGAGGCCCTGTCTCAAACAAGCAAAACTCCATCAGTTTTTCAAGACAGGGTTTCTCTGTGTAGTTTTGGTGCCTGTCCTGGATCTCGCTCTGTAGACCAGGCTGGCCTTGAACTCACAGAGATCCACTTGGCTCTGCCTCCTGAGTGCTGGGATTAAAGGCGTGAGCCACCACCGCCCAGCCAACAAGAATATATTTTAAGTGTTAAATTATACATATAACAGTTGCACCAAGTGCTCTGTAAAGAAAGCTGGAGTGTTTTTACATGTATGCTCCAGATTTTTTTCTTTTTGAAATGGTCTTCCTATATAGCCCTGGCTTGAATGAACCCACTATGTAGACTAGGCTGGCCTCAACTCGGAGATTTACCTGTCTCTGCTTCCTGATTGCTAGGATTAAAGGTGTGCTCCAAGATGTCTGGGCAGGTGGTTTTTTTTTTGTTTTGTTTTGTTTTGTTTTTTAATTGTGTGTGTGTGTGTGTGTGTGTGTGTGTGTGTATGGTGTGTATGAGCACATGGGTTTGGGTAGCCATGGAGGCCCCCCCCAAAAAAAAAACTAAAAAAAGTGGTATTATAGGTGTTTGTGAGCTGCCCAGTGTGGATGCTGTCCTCTGCAAGAGCAACAATCATTCTTAACCACTGAGTCATCTCTCCAGCCCCTATACCCCAGAATTAATTACTTAATTCATTTATTTATTTATTGTTTTTTTTTTCGAGACAGGTTTTCTCTGTGTAACAGCTCTGGCTGTCCTAGAACTCATTTTGTAGACCAGGCTGACCTCAAACTCACAGAGATCCCCTGTCTCTGCCTCCTGAGTACTGGAATTAATGGCATGTGCTGCCCACCACCCAGCTGCCCCAGGATTTATAATGACAGAAAACATATATGGGAAATATTTAGAAGGCTAAATAAAGAAGAGCAGGGTTTGGTGGCACACATCTGTCATCCCAGTGCTTGGGAGTTAGGAACAGGGAGAGCCGGAGTTCAAGGTCATCCCTGGTTACACAGCAAGTTGAAGGTTACTCTGTGCTGCATAACAGACCCTGTCTCACAAAACAAGTGAAGACAAAGTACCTTTTAAAACAAGAGGTCTACCTGTTTTGTGTCTTAAGTTTAAATTCTGCTTTGGCAGAAGTCACATAGAAAAAGTATGTTACTCAAAGGCCCATCTATTGGTGTGTGGTGGTACAGGCCTTTAATCCTAGCAAAAGCAGGTGCACCTCTGAATTCAAAGCCAGCTTGGACTACATAGTGAGTTCCAGGCCAGACAGGATTATTTAGTGACACTCTGTCTTAAAACAAAAACAAAGCAAAGAACAAATCACAGACCCAAAGGATTGTTGGGAACCCGTGATACTTGCAAATGTAAGGTACATACAGTTGTTCTAGGTGACTGTGGAGCCCACTTTAGTGTCTTATTTAACTATGGACCCCTTCGCCCATCACAGATGATCTTAGAAGACTCCCCCATGACATTAGGGTACAGCTAATGCCTTTGAATTATGTGTGTCGAAGGGCCATTGACTCGTATAAAGCATCTCTGAGGGTCCACCACTGAAAGAGAAGTTCACTAGTGCAAGAGGAAGAGGAGGAACACACTGGTACAGACTTTTCCTTAGGTGTGCGGTGGCCTAGGCACAAAGCACAAACTGGAGGACCAGGGAGACAGTTCAGTCCACGAAGTGCTTTCTCTGGAAGCATGAGAGTCAGAGTTTAATCTCTACAACCCACATGAAAAGCCCAACATGGTGGTATGTGCTCGTAACCCCAGCACTTAAGGAGGCAGAGACTGAAGGATCCTTGGGTTTTGCTGGCCAACCAGCTTAACTTAATTGACAAGCTCCATGTTCCAGTGAGAGACACTGTCTTAAAAAACGAAACAAAACAAAAACAGAGTTCTGGGGGTGCTGTAGAGATAAGCCAGGGGCCAGGAGACTGAATAATCTTTCACAGAACCAGGGTTCAATTCTAAACATCTACATAGTGACTCACAACTATCTGTAACTTCAGCGGACCAATGCTCTTTTCTAGCCTCTGTGGGCACCAGACTTGCACATACTGTATAGGCCAACATACATGCAAACATACACACTAGATAGATAAATAAGTTAAAAGCAAACAAACAAGGTAGACAGGAGTCCTGCCCTGAGTAGTTTTATGCCCACTTGACATAAGCTAGAGTGGTTTAGGAAGGATTTTAATTAAATCGATGTCTTCATAAGCTTTCTCTGTAGGCAATTCTGGGGTGCATTGTCTTAATTAGTGGTTGATATGGGAGGGCTCAGCCATTGGTGGTGGTGCTGCCCTGGGCAGGTGGTCCTGGGCTGTGTAAGAAAGCAGGCTGAGCAAGTCCGTAAGCAGCACCCTTCCATGGCCTCTGCATCAGCTGCTGCCTCCAGGTTCCTGCTTTGCTTCAGTTCCTGTTCTGACTTCCCTCACTGATGGGCTGTGATTTGCAACTGTAAGCTGAAAAACAAAAACGAAAACAAAAAACAAACAAACAAACAAAAAACCCTCTTCTCCCCAAATTGCCTTTGGTCATGGTGTTTTTCAGTGCAATAGTAACCCTAACTAAGAAAGTCCTCAGGAACACACCTGAGGTTAACCTCTGGCCTTCACACATGTGGACATATGCACATTCACCAGCACATCCACACATGTTCCACACACAGAATAAGTGGTATGAAAGCTATTACTACTTTGGGTATGTTTAAACCAATTAGGGAAATTACAGTCAGGCCTCCCCCACATACCAAGGCATAGTGATGACTTAATTGATAGATAAATCAAGAAGACGGAAGGGGCATCACGCTAAGGTTTTTTCTGAAAATAATCTCATGCTTGGTAGTTAAGATATTGAAGCTGTCCTCATGAGAAAAGCAGAGCTTTATTCTAATTAATTAGACTCACTCTGAATTGTGTGTGCTGGTGGGGAAGGGAAGCATAAGTCCAAGCTTAAGGTCTCCACAGGCCCGAAGCCAGTTCTGGTAATTCTTACATGAGCGATGCCTGCTTCTCTCTGACTTCTCTCCTGCCGAGTGTCCTCAGCTGTTCTGGGGTCTGAGCTCATGGGGCAGAACTTCAGCCTGCTCTGCTAGGTTGCATGGTCTTATCAACCAAAATATCCAAAGGGAGCTCAGATTCCCAGCCTGTGCTGGATTTGGTTCTGCCTGGAAAGCATTCTTTACACAGAGAGGAGTGTCAGGTTACAGGATTGCTGCGTCAGAGGCTTATCCTTGGCTTTGGGGAAAAATACCATGATCATAATGCATACCAGCAGTCACAGGGTCACCTTCTAGCATGAACAGATGGCTGGTCTGTAAGGACCTGGACTCAACCCCTAAAAAGACACGAGTTAATCTCTGACAGATTGGGGTGAGAAGGAACTTTGCTCTCTTTGTTTGGTTTTTGGTTTTTGGTTTTTGAGACAGGGTTTCTCTCTGTGTAGCCCTGGCTGCCCTGGAACTCACTCTGTAGACCAGGCTGGCCTCAAACTCACAGACATCTGCCTGCCTTTGCCTCCCGAGTGCTGGAATTAAAGAGGAGCTTTGCATTTATTCCTATGTCTGGCCCCCAGAGTAGACCCTTAATAAATATTTACTGAATAATTTTCCTAATTATGACTTGCTCACGTAAATGAGTGGGTAGAACACTAAGTTTCTCTTTTTCTCCCAGAGCATTGTGGAGGGAAAAAAAAAATGAAGACATTTCCCTTTTCTCTTTCCCTACAGGAGTGGTGTAGGATCATATAATCTTACTTGGGGAGAATCTACATACTGATTTTCATAGTTGCTAGGTAATTTACATTTTCACCAACAGTGTATAAGCCCTTCTAAGCACAAACATGAACACAATAGCCATTCTGACTGGAGTAGGATAACTCTGTGTGTGTGTGTGTGTGTGTGTGTGTGTGTGTGTGTGTGTGTGTGTTCTCATCTTTCATCTTGTTTGAAACAGAGGCTCTTGCTGCAGCAGCTGCTGCTGCATGTGCCAGGCTAGCTAGCCTGTGAGTTTCTGGGGACTCTCCTGTTGCTCTCTTCCATTTTACCCTAGGTGTTGTGGAATTAAAGACACGTTCTACCCTGTCTGGGTTTGTGTGAGTTCTAAACTTAGGCCCTCGTGCTGGCATGGTGAGCAATTTCCCCACGTCAACATCTCCCCACTCCACTCCAACTTTTGTTTGACAGGGTTTTGCCATGTAGCCCAGGCTAGACTTGAATTCATGAGCCCCCTGCCCCTCTGCCTTTCTAATATTAAATTGTGGGCTTGAGCCAAAATGCCTGGCTCCATCCTCTCCTTTAGTCTGAGAAAAGCTGTTCCTTAAACAGGGCACGCTTAAGGGCTGTCTTTGTGGTGTTGGAGATGATGTGTCTGGTACAACTTAGTTTGGAGGCCATGACTATGTGAGTCAAATTTTGCACATACACCACCCTCTCCAGAATATTCATAAAGTGTGTTTCTGTTCTTTCAGAGAATGCGTGGGTTGAAAAAAAATATTCCTTTTTGGTATCACAAAATCACAAGTACTTTTTCTCATCAGTTATTTTTTTGAAGATCCTTCATCAAAGCAATTAGTAGCCATACCACTGTTAGGTAGTTATCTACCTGCAGAATAAGATGCTATGAGCTCAACTAACACAAACACTTAAAACTTAGATCTTTATTCAAACATATACTAACTTTTCATAATCTATTTTAGTGATGATCCCTCTTTTTCAAAGTAGTAGAGTGATAAATGAATAATGCCATGTAGATTTAAATAAAGGATGAGAGTCTTTACAGATTTGAAGTCAGGAAGAGCAGATTCCTGGCATACCAACAGGGAACTTCCAGTGCCTAGCTCCCCTTTGTGGTGTCATGTCTGTGGCTAGCCTGCACTCACCCTCTCATTCAGCTTCGCCTGTCGCTTTCCCCTCAGCCATTCCACCCCTTCTCTTCGGCCTGTCCCTTTTTCCCTAACTGCTTTGTTCTTAATTCTCGTCAAAGGGTTTATGTAGTTGTGTTTACCTTTAGTCTCCCTCTTTTTGTGGAAAAAGGTTCTGTCCCTTTCCACAAAGAGCTCAAGAGATAGCCTTTAAACACAGCTCCGGCTTGTTAATCATGCGAACTTGGGCCGGCTGCTTACCTTCTCTGTGCTTTGGCGTCCACATCTGTAAAGTTATAATCGTAAGGCCCAGTGAGATGATTCAGTGACTAAGGTGCCTGCCTTGTAAGCCTGACAACCTGAGTTTGATCCCTGAAATTCAAGGTTGAAGGAGAGAACCAATTTCTGACATCTACATGCATGCGGTGGCATATATGTGCACACATGCTAATAACAAAATTTTTAAATATTTAAGTTAGTCATTAAAATTATAATAATAGAGACTAGAGAGATGGCTCAACCATTAAGACACGTGATATTCTTGCAGAGGACCCGAGTTCAGTTCCCAGGAAATACATCGGATAGCGCATAACTGCCTATAACTCTAGCTTCAGGATCTCCAATGCTCTCCTTTGACTCCATTATATGAGACCCTGTCTCAAACATGTATGCACATGCACGCAAACACACACACAGACACACACACACACACACACACAAACACACAGACAGAATCTCTGAGCTGGATGTGGTAGCATACAACTATAATTCTGGAGACTGAGGCTGATGGATCACCAAAAGTTTAGGGCCAGCCAAGGCTACATGATAAATTTCAAACTGGCCAGGCTCTGTATCAAGGCCTTTTCTTAAAACAACAACAACAACAACAACAATAATAGTAGTCTTCTACCATTAAAAAAAAGTAAGCATCTGGATGTATGAAGTTAGCATTTGTTGGTGGAGCACATTAGTAGAAGAGATGAGTTTAATTTAAACATGTTGCCTTTGGGTGTCAACTGGACATCGAAATGAAAATATTAAGTAAGGAGTTACATATTCAGTTTGGAACACGGGAAAAAGGTATGGGATAAAGATAATAAGTTGGAAGTTATTAGCATATAATGGTATTAATGGATGTATAGCAATGAGGCTGGATGAGATCAAGGAGCAATGTAAAATGGAATTTAGAACATAGTAACTCCTCAATAACTATTTATTAGAATGGCTTTACTAAAATCCTTTGTTTTGACTTTAAAATTTTTTGCAGTTCCTTAAAAAATATGTCTTTAAGTTGGGCATTGTTGGCACATGCCTTTAGTCCCAGCACTTGGGAGGCAGTTAGGCAGATCTCTGTGAGTTCGGAAGCCAGCCTGGTCTACAGGACAAGTTCCAGGACAGTCAGGGTTTCACAGAGAAACCTTGTCTCAAAAAATCAAAAACAGGCCGGGTGTTGGTGGCGCACGCCTTTAATCCCAGCACTCGGGAGGCAGAGGCAGGCGGATCTCTGTGAGTTCGAGGCCAGCCTGGCCTACAAAGTGAGCTCCAGGAAAGGCGCAAAGCTACACAGAGAAACCCTGTCTCGAAAAACCAAAAAAAAAAAAAAAAAAAAAAAATCAAAAACAAAACAAAACAACAACAAAAAAAATGTCTTTAAAAGATTTTATTACATTTATTTATTTGTATACAGGGTTGCATGCCAGTACCATAGTGCCCAGATGGAGGTCAGAGGACAGCTTGTGAGAGTCAGTTCTCTTCTTCCACCATGTGGGTACCTGGAAGTGAGCTCAGATCTTCAAGCTTGGTGTCAAGTACCCTTCCCTGGGGAGCCATCTTGCCAGCCCTCTTGTGGTACTTCTGTTGACTTTAGCACTATCCTGCCCCCAGCAGGTAGGTCTCATGTAATCCAGAGTGGCCTTGAATTCCATACATATCCAAGGCTGGTCCCGACCAGGATCCTGATCCTCCTGTCTTTTCCTCCCAAGAGCTGGGATTACAGGTATGTGCTATCACAACCATTGTCCTCTTTCTTATAGACTGTAAGAAGATGTCTTTCACTTCATTCTTCCTGTACCACTACACTAAGTAAAAATAGGACTTTGTGTGTAAGAAAATCGGAATCAATGAAGGTGAGCTTGTGGAGAAACTTTTGGTCAGAAGTGAGTTTTACTTCCTCTGGCATATTCACCAGAGACTCTGCAGTGAGCACACATGAGCTTGGCCAAGACATATTACCATTTTTACCACTAATTTGCTCCCTAGCTCTAGCTAGGAGCTCCCTAGTCCAACTCATATTAACCTCCTGTTCCTTTTGTTTTTAAGGTACCAGGATACATACCACTGCATCTGGCTAGTTTTGTTTTGTTTTTCCCTATTGAAAGACTTTTCTAAACTGGATATGGTGCAAACACCTGTAATTTCAGCCTTCTGGAGGTGGAGGATGAAAAGTTGGAGTTCATCCTCAGCTACACAGTTGAGGACAGCCTGGAATACAGGAAACTCTGTCTCAAAATAACAGCAACAACCCCCCCCCCCCAACCAAACACAACAGTAAACTTTATCATGAAGGTCCTCACTTCTGCCCCACTTCCTTCTGGGGTGCCGAGTATGCTCAGGAGCCTCTCACATGCTAGGCAAGCACTGTACCACTGAGCTGCTTCCCAAGATCCAAAGACACTACAGAATTGATGATGTGACTCAGTAGAGTGAAGGGACAGTGAGGAGACGGGAAGCAGAACCCGACCATAGGCTGTGTGTACAGGTGATCACACACACACACACACACACACACACACACACACACACACACGTGCGCGCACACATACCCTCAGAAGATGAGCAAACATTTAACAGCTTAAGGACACTGAAATTGTCTCCTCCTACTACCTTTCCATCATCCTTGTTCTCCTCCTCCTCTTCTTCTCATGAGACAGGGCTTCTTTTGTTTTGTTTTGTTTGTTTGTATTTTGTGTTTTTGAGACAGAGTTTTTCTGTGTAGCTTTGGAGCCTATCCTGGAACTCACTCTGTAGACCAGGCTGGCCTCGAACTCACAGAGATCCGCCTGCCTCAGCCTCCCGAGTGCTGGGATTAAAGGCGTGTACCACCACTGCCTGGCCGAGACAGGGTTTCATGTAGCCCAAGCTGGTCTTGAAGTCACTATATAGCCAAGATTGGCCTGATCTGGTGCCTCTACCTCCCAGTTGCTGGTATTATACCCAGCTTTTATTTATTATTTATTTGCATGTGTGTGCTTGTTTCTGCCTTTTGTTTCTAGGTAAGTGGGTACAGGTAGAGCTCAGTTGTTTGGTCTGAATATTTAATCTCTCTCTCTCTCTCTCTCTCTCTCTCTCTCTCTCTCTCTCTCTCTCTCTCTCTTCTGGGTCTTCCAATGTAGGCCAGCCTAGTCTCAATCATTTGATCCTCCTGTCTCAGACTTTGAGTGCTGGGATTACAGGTGTGTACAATGCCTAGTTTAGGCTAAGGGATGGAAAAGGTGGAGAAAGGGTTGGGGGACAGTTTAAATGGTAAAGTACTTGCTGCTCAAGCTTGTGTTTGATCCCCAGAATCCATGTAAAGTGGCTGGTACAAGGCTGGGCTTTGGAAGGCTGAGACATTTGGATCCTTGAGGCTTCCTATCCAGACTATTGGGTGAGCCCCAGGCCAGTGAGAGCAAGGTGGACGGCACCTGAGGAGGAATGATGCCTGAGGTTGTCCTCTGACTTGCATATACATCCTTATAAAAGTACACACACACACACACACACACACACACACACACACGATGGAAGGGAGAAAACTGCAGCTAATCATAGTTAAACTTGTGCTTGGAAGCCAGGCAAGGTAGCACATGCCACTAATCCCAGTGCTTGGAAGATCAAAACAGTTGGATCAGGAGCTCAAAATTGAGTCCAGTCTCAACTATAGAAAAGAAAAAGAAAGTCAAGTGGGGGGTGGTGAACACCTTTAGTCCCAGCACTTGAGAGGCAGAGGCAGGTGGATCTCTGTGAGTTCAAGGCCAGCCTGGTCTACAGAGTGAGTTCCAGGACAGCCAGGGTTACACAGAAAAAACCTGTCTCAAAAAAACAAAACAAAACAAAACAAAAACAACAACAACAACAAAAACCAAAAACCAAACCAAAACAAAACAAAAAAAAAAAGAAAAAGAAAGAAGGAAAAGGAAAAGAAAGAAATTTTGATAAACTGCAATATGAATGACCTTGATGATATTGTGTTAAATGAAATAAGCCAGATCAGACACAAAGGACAGATATTTAATCAGACTTATATGATACCTACAGCAGGAAAATTCCTAGCAACAGAGAGTGGAATAGTGATTGCTGGGGTTTCAGGAGAGGAGGATCAGGAGTGAACAGTTAATGGGGAGAGTTATAAAGATGAAAAAATATACAGAAGAAGGTGATGATTGTACTGTCTAGTGTGAATGTGCCAATGCTAACAAGCTACATACTTACAGAAGATTAAAATGTCCAGGTGTGCTGGTAGTCCATGGCTTTAATCCCAGAACTCATAAGACTGCCACAACTTTGAGGTTAGCTTGGTTTACACAGAGAGTCCTAGGCTAGCCTGGACTAAAGTATGATACTCTATTTTGAAATAAAAAAGAAATCCAACCAATGAATGAACAAAATCCCAAACCAAATAAAAATGGTTAAAATAATAAATTTTCATGTTTCTTTTTTGGGGGGTGTGTACAAGGTCTCACTCTGTAGCTAGTCTTAGGCTAGCCTGGAACTCCTGCTGTAATCCTCTAAGTCTGAGATTAAAGATATGAGCTACCACACTTGGCTTTATTTTCCCATGATTCAAAAAATAATCAGACACTGAGTATGGTGGCCTCAACTGCTTGACAACTAGTCTAAAAACAAAAACAAAACAAACTTAAAATAGATAATAAAGAAAAACAAATGTTGCATGTAGCCATGAACACTCTGCCCAGATCAACACATTAACATTTTGCCATATTGTTTCTAATCAATTTGTAATTTTTTACAAATTAACTTTGTGTTTGTTTGTTTTTTTTTAAGACAAGGCCTCTCTGTATCCCTGGCTGGCCTGGAACTCAGAGAGATCCTCCTACCTCTGCCTTCCAAGTGCTAGGATTAAAGGTGTGTGCCATTACATTAAGCTAATAAGTTTTTAATTAGAAAGATTGACAGAGGAGTTGAGTAGGGATAAGGCATGCTGTCTAGGATTGTTCCTGTTGTAGGGGTCACAGGTAGGAGAATTGTCCTAGAGATAGGTTAGCAAGTTCCTAAATGACCTCATCTTGCTCTTACAGTCACCTTTTCATTGTCTTAACTCTCCCTAAGGATGCAGTGTTGACAATGTCTCAGTTTCTCTTACTTTCTTCACTTTAGTTAAATTCTGAGTCTCCGAAACAGTGGGAATACCTATAATCATTATTTGAGTGAAAATACATTCTGAAACAAAACAAAGACTACGTGTTAACTGTTCAGCAATTTGTCACTGTTAACCTCTGAACTATACAGACTGAGTTCAAATTGTAACTCTTAGTAACTCAGAGACCTTGTACCACTTTTTTTTTTTTTTCATCTCTTTAAGCCTTGATTGGTTTATCTGTACCTCTCAAAGAGTATGCTATTAGGTGAGGTTATGTTGAGCATCCTAGCACCTGCCACATGGTGAAAACATAATAATACATGCTGTTAATTGTACCTGGTATGTGACTGGCCATGATTTTGTAGGTTCATACATAACAGAAGGCAGCCTAATGGTTAGAATCAAGAATAGATTAATTATAAGTCAGCTTAGAATACTTTACTCCCACAGTATAAAGGGGATGTACAATTGTGTCCCTGTTGTTAAATAAATGTTTGTCAGATCCTCAGTGGAGTTCTTGCCACTGAGGTCCAAAGCTCTCTTTCCCATTGGCAACCATGAAGCACATGGTCAGTGAGGGTGAAACTGGCAGGGGTTCTTTTGTTTGGAGAAGTCTGTGAAGAAAAAGTCTTGACAAGCAGAGTCAGGTCACATTTACTTTTGTTGTTTGATTGGCTGAAATTTATTAAGGAATTGTAGGACGCAATGGGATGATCCCAATTGGATGAGATTCTCTGTAGGTTTTCAAGATATTAATTAGTTAAAGATAACTTAAGGGGAAATGGCTTTAAGCTTTAGAAGACAGGATTTAGGCAAGTTAATTAGAAGAAATGTTTCCTGACAATGAGGCGTCTTAAACTTTAAAGCAAGTTAACACAGGATCTTGTGAAATTTTCTTCTGAGGGAGGGCTTTAGAGAGAGATTAACTTCTGTGCGTGAGGTGGCCTAAGGAAAGATGTACCTGCAAATAGAGGTGCTGCTGCTTCCTCACAGGGGCCCATCAAAGCGTGGGCTCACCTAGGTACAATTAGTTATAGCCCCAGAGGGTAACCATCCTGCCTGCATTTTCTGATCCTCTGGGATAACAATGATTAATTTAATTGCCACACTGCCTAACAAGGAATTCACAGTTTTCCTTCCCAGTGTTTTTATTTTTTTTAAACCTCTTGATTTATTTAGTAGTGGGAATGGCTCAGGTTCATTTACTTAATCTTACTCATGTTTAGTGAATTTTAATGTGTTCTTAGTTTTATGAGTTGAATGGCTTTTTTAGACTTATTTTTATTTGATTTATGTGGGCTTTTGCTTGCATGTATGTACATGCAGTGTCCCTGGAGGCCAGACAATGGAGGGATTCCCTGGACCTAGAGTTGTGAGCCACCATGTGGTTGATGGGAACAGAACCAGGGTCCTCTGGAAGAGCAGCCAGTGCCCTTAACCTCTGAGTATCTCTCCAGCCCCTAGTTTTATGAGTTTTGACAACACATTTTTTTTTTAACATCAAGGTAAACAGAAAGACTTGTGTATTTATGTCTCAGCGGGGGAAGGAGAGATGCACTATCCAGTTGCAGAACAACTGGGGAAGGCTCTGTGGGAACCAACATCAGTTTGTCTGCCCCCCGGACCTAGTTGGCTTCTTCCCTCTCCAGCTGAGCAGATGGATCTTCTTAGTGCTCTGGTATAGCTGATGTTGGCCAGATGTGGATTGGTTGTTTTT
>CABHPH010148623.1:0-12384 GCA_902168325.1 Peromyscus nudipes | reverse complement strand
TATCTGTGTACTTTGGTCACATTTTGCATTTTAAGTTTTTTTCTATTAAACTTTACATTTTTAATAGTAGTAATAGCAAATGTATTTTATAATAATTCATTTTACCATCTAACTAGACAAATTCCCAATCTTTGTAATAATATTTTTATTTATTCTTTGAGAACTTCATGCTTGTCTGCAGTGTATTTTGTTCATATTCACTCCTTAATTCTCCCCTTAACTTCCCCCCAACTCCTCCAAGATCAACCTTCTCCCTCTCTCAACTCTTTGTCCTTTTTTTTTTTTAATTAAAACCCACCAAGTCCAATTTGTGCTGCCTATGTATACATTGCATGGTTAACCCATCAGGGGCCACACTGTCAAAGAAAACTGACATCCCCTTTCCTAGAAGCAGTCCTGCCAATACCCCTTCCCCTGGGGATAGAAACTCATGAGTCCGTCTCCCGTCCATGTTAGAATGGTGACCAGCTTGGTCTTGTACGGGTCGCGTGCAGACAACCATGCCTGCTGTGAGGTGGTGAATGCAGCAGTCCTCTCATGACCAGAAGACAGTTTTGCTGTGCTCTCCCCTAACTTCTGCCTCTGTCTTTCTGTGCAATCATCATCCTTGATGGCCTCTGAGCCTTGGGGGCACTGGATTTACTGTTCATGACTGAGCACTTCATAAAGACTTATTCTCTGTGTGAGTGTCTATGTTAGCCGTCATGCACTGTACAGAAAAAACTTCTCCGGTGATATCTGGGAGCTGTATTAACCTATGGGTATAGATTATGTCCTTTTAGCACCATATAGTATGTTCACCATGGTGCTTATGAGCTCCCCAACTGTGTGTTCCTGTCCATATCCACAGTCCCAAGTACGTGTTTCCTCCTGTTGAGTGAGTCTTACATTTCATCATAAAGCTGTTGGTTACCCACATAAAATTTGTGCCACTATTATAACCATGGGAATTTTTTACCATGACCATCATTATTGTAGCTCATAAGGTTCACAGATGGGTAAGACTTGATGACTTATCCTCCAGCACCCTGAATACCTCCTTCGGGTACTGTGAAAGCTAGCTAACAGGGAGGAAGCTTCATGTTCAACACCGATTCGATTTCTTCATGTCCTGTATCTGAAGTGTTGGGTGTTTTCAGCAATAGAGTCTTTTCTTATTTTTCCTGTTGCTCTTCCTCTTCATCCCTCTCTTCCTCCTCTTCCTTTTCTGGGGAAATGAGTGTTTTTGAGACATAATCTCACTATGTAGATTAGGCTGATCTGGGACTCACTGTAGGTAGGTTGAACTTAGATTCATGGTCTCCTACTTAGCCTCCTGAGTGCTAGGATTAGTTACATACCTCCCACACCTAGCTTATAAACTTTCTTTATCTAAATTTGTTATATAGTTTATAAAGGAAATTTTTCCTTCGTAAGTTTTCTTTTTGCTGGCATTGAGAAGTGGAAATTTCACATTTTTAAAATAGTTTGCCTTCCTGTTGAACATAGAACATTCCATTAAATTGAAGTATAAATTATATTTAATAAAATGTATAGATCGTCAGTGTTCAGTTCAAGTTGAAGAATTTGACATTCATGGTCATCATGTAAGACCAGGTCCAGAACATTTCTGACTCTGCCAAGAGTTCCCTGGTCCCTTGCTCCCTTCAGTTCCTCCAAGAACAGCTACATTCTCACTTTTGTCCCATGATTAACTGCTCTTGATTTCACGTGTGTATGTGTGTGTGTGTGTGTGTGTGTGTGTGTGTGTGTGTGTGTGTGTGTGTGTGTGTGTACAGGGAGGGTTTCTTTGCTTATTGTGGTGTTTTTAATATTCAGCTGTGCTATGGAGTGTGGCAATAGCTCTGTTGTTTTTTTTTTTCTTTACATCTGAACAGTGTTACATTCTATATCAGAATGTATTCCTTCCTCTGCTCTTGGACAATTGGATTGTTGATTTTTGATTGTTTACGGCTTAGAAAATGTGAATACGTGAATAGTCTTGTATAAGTCTTTGAGTTTATATTTGTATTTGTCTTGACTAAACACTTAGAAGTAGAGTTTCACAATGTTGAGATAGATTTTTTTTTATAAAAAAAATAAAAAACCAGAGGGCTGGAGAAATGGTTCGGTGTTAAAGAGTACTTGTTACTCTTGCAGAGGACCAGAGTTCAGTTCCCAGTACCCACATCAGGCAGCTCACAGCAGCCTATAATTCCAGCCCCAGGAGATCCAATGCCCTCTTCTTGTCTCTGTGGGAATGAGCACACACATGCACATTTCTTCTCTCTCTCTCTCTCTCTCTCTCTCTCTCTCTCTCACACACACACACACACACACACACACACACACGCTTGTTAAGGCATGGTGGCACATAACTGTAATACTGACTGAGGCAGGATTGGTACTTTAAAGTTACCTGGGTTATTTGTAGTGCACTTTGGGACAACCAAGGCTACTTTGCACGACTCTGTCTCAAACACAATCAAACAGAAAGGGAAATGAAGGCGGTTTTTCAAAGTGCGGCTTTACATCCATGCCAGCTGTGCATGTGTGCTCCAGCTGCTTCACATTCTTGCCAATGTTTGCTGTTGCCGTTGTTGTTTTGGCCATTCTAGTGGTGCATTTTATTGTGATTTTTCTTTATAACTAATGAATCAGAGAACATTCCTATATATATTCATTTGTTAAATTTACAGTTTAGTTTTTGCTGTTGAGTTTTAATTGGATTGTTTTTATCTTCTGATTTGGAGGAGCTCTTTATTTTTGCCCACTTGTAATTAGCCACCTGTCTAATTAGCTTCAATAGTTTTTTACTTGGTTATCTTGGAGTGTCAACTAATTTCTCATTGATTCTTTGAATAATTATATAGCAGGTGCATTTTAAAATCATGTTTTCTTTTACATGTATTTTTGCATTTTACAGTATTTCATTGAACATCCCAAACTATTTTCAAAGGAGAGAGCTGGAATTCTGATCCCGTTCAATGATGATACCCTTAAGTTTTGTATGGTTTTTATTAGGGCTGGATTGCAAATTATATATAATGTATTTTTCTCTGTTTGAATTTGTGTGTTTGTTTGTGTTCATATGCATACAAGTATGTGTGAAGGCTACAAGGTAACATCAGAAACATTGGGTAGCTTCTTTTATTCCTTTCCGCCTTCATGTGACCCATTGTGTGTGTGTGTGTGTGTGTGTGTGTGTGTGTGTGTGTGTGTGTAGGAGTGCTCACCTATATGTGAATGTGTGGAGGTCAGAGGTCAATACCTGCTGTCTTCCTCTATGTTCTCCATATCACCACCACCAGCAGCACCACTACCATCATCATCATTATTTTGGTAGTAGTGGGGATTGAACCTTGAGCCTCACACATGTAAGGCAATCACTCTGCCACTGAGCTACATTCCCAGCCCTTCAACCTTGTTTTTGAGACAGGGGCTCTCACCAAATCTAAAGTATGACAGTTCAGATGGAGGGTCTATGAGCCCACAGTGTCCCCCTGGCTGCCTCCCTGCAGGGTGGGGATTACAGGTATACCCTACCATGCCAAGATTTTACATAGATGCTGGGGTTCCAAACTCAGGTCCTCGTGATTGCACAGCAAACACGTAATTCACTCAGCTAATCCATCTCACTAGCCATGTGATCTTTTGTGTTGAGATGTTTAATGGGTTTTTTTTCCTCCAGCTAGTAATGTGATTCATTATATTCATTGTTTACTAATTTTGAGTCACCATGTGCCTGGAAATAAGCCTACTTGGTCCAAGTATGTTAATACTGATAGATTTTATTTGTTAATATATGACACTTTTCAGCCATATTTACGTAAGGGTCAGCCTATCACTTTATCGGCTTGCTTGGTAGTGCTTTGGTGACGCTGTTTGCTTTGTGAATCCCTGTCCCATCCTGGTTTCGGGGTTAGAGCAGACTCAGTGGAAGAGGTGAAGCACAGCTACTGGGCCTTCTTTGTCACAGTTTTCACTAAATTGATGACACGTCTCACTCCATCTTTTCCAGTCCTGGCTGTTTTGCCCTGGAGTGATTTTTCTCCACCTCACATCTCATGCTTTCTTATTGTTGTTGCCACCTTGTGCTGAGCTCCAGTCCCCCAGGGCAACATCCTTACCTGCTTTGGCTCTGATTCTGCAAGTTTAGTCTTTGTCAGAACCCTTGGCTGCCTGGGAATCTCAGAATCGATTCTCTTTGGGGATAAGTTCCCATCAGCTAAGCTGGGGGGCATTTCATGGCAGCGTCGAGGACTGCAGTCCTCACAGTCCTCACCTTGAGCTGTGTCATCAGTTGGACAACATACAGTATGCTATTTTTTGACCTACAAAAAAGGCAGCTTCACAGAATTCAGGCTGTTTCCTCTGAGATGTCTAGAGGCTCCTGGGGCCTGGGAAAGCCTTCATTTCCTGATTGATGATTACTTTTTTTCTATCTCACACTTTTGTTTTTGTTTTATTTGTTTAACTTATTTGTGTGTGTGTGTGTGTGTGTGTGTGTGTGTGTGTGTGTGTGCAGACACCTGAAGAGGCTAGAAGAGGGCATCAGACCCCCTGGAGTTTGAGTTAAAAGTGGTTGTGAGCTTCCCAACATGAGTGTTGAGAACCAAATTTGGGTCCTCTGGAAGAGCAGGGATTGCTCTGGACCCCTAAGCCATCACCCCAGCCCTCTAGTATTTTGTTATATTGTTGTTGTTTCAAGACAGAATCGTACCCTGAAAGCTGGAGAAATTGCTCAGTGGTTAAGAGCATTTATTGTTCTTGCAGAGGACCTGAATTCAATTTTCAGCACCCAAGTCAGGTAGCTCACAACTACCTTTGACTCCAGCTCCTAGGATCTGATGCATCTGGCCTCTGCAGGAACCAACACTAATATGCACATAACCCATTACATAGACCCACATGCATATACATAATTAAAAATAATAAAATAAACCTTATACTTTAAACTGGCTTGGAATTTAATATGTAGCTTAGGCTAGCCTTAAACACAGTCCTCCAAGTGCTAGAATTATGTACCTCTTCCACCACATCTGGCTTCTCTTACACTTTTCTATATTGTCCTAAACTCAGAAGATCTCTTGCTTTGCTATCCCTGAGTTCCAGGGGAGAGTATTTTCTTAGTCCCCACTCTTTACAACTCTTTCTGAGTGAGAGTAGCCTCCCTCTGATATGCCCCATTATCAAATGCAGCAATACTTTCTAATGACTAGAGACCATATAAAATCAAGACAGTCTTAAGAATTTAGCTAAAAAACAGCACTTGAATGTCATAAACATGCTCTTAATTTTCTCTGCTAGTCCCTTAATCTGCTATCTATATAGAGGCAGAGGTGATTATTCTCAATTCTTGGTTGAATCTTATCACTAATTTGACCATAGTCCTCTTGTGGTTCCTTCTTTCATCAGAGTAAAACCAGAGTCCTGGGCTAGGGATGTAGCTCAGTTGGTAGAGTGCTTGCCTAGCATGCAGAAGGTCTTGGTTTAATCCCAGCACAGCATAAACTGGGTGTTGTGGTGCTCACTCATAATCCCAGCAAGAGAATCTAAGTCCAAGGTGATCCTCAGTAATGAGTTCAAGGACAGGGTTGGATATGTGACACCCTACCTTAGAAGAACAGCACAAAGCCAGAGTCCTTCATGACCTCCAGGATGTGGACCTGTCCTTCCCCACATTTCTCACCTCTCTGCCACCATCCTGCACACTTTCTCCACTCCAGCTACACCAGCTTCCCGCCATTGCTCAGACCTGCTCCTGCCCCGGGACCACTTTCTCTAACTAGCTGCTTCCCTTGTCAGGCTTCATCATTCAACTTTGACTTCTTTCAGGTCTCCTCTCATACAGCGCCTTCTCTGAGGGCTCCCTGGCCACCCTATTTAAACTTGCATTTCCTCTCACCAGCTCTGATCATCCCCTCCTTATCAGTCACCCCTTTCAGTCTGATAGTGTTACTTAGTTCTCTGGGCGCTACAATGGCAGTTTGAATGGCTATTCCATTACAGTCAGAATTCTTATCCTTTCTCTTCTTTGCATTCCCAGCACCTATTGTAATGCCTAGAACATGGTACATATCCAGCAAGTAATTGCTAAATAAATGAGTAAATACATTTAAATGAAGGGATGTGTAGCTCCATGTTAGAGCACTAGCCTAGTGTGCACAAGCTCTGTGTTCAGTACACATACACACACACACACACACACACACATACACACATACACACGCGCACACACACTCACTCAACAGTAACATGATGAAGTCCCATGTGTATCAGAGTACTGGATGGAGAAAGCACTGGTCCTCCTACCCCACCCATGTGTGTCATCCTGGAAAAGTTGAACTAAGACAATTGTTTTGAAATTCTACTAGTATCATTTGACACATTCTAAAAGTCATCTTTTAAGGAAGACATGGAGCTCATGGGGATGGATGCGAAATATATTGCAGACCCATTCTTGACACTGATCAACTTTGTGACTGTGGGCCAGCCCACTGTGGGCTGATGTTTTACAATGATAGTCATCTTTCCTGAAAAGTTCTGTCTGCTGCCAGGGGAATTCTTTCAGCATTATCCTTGTCTCCCTTATCCACACTGTAGATCAGACTGTAGAGTATCTTTGAAGAACAATTGAGCTGGAGGAGAGAGTCCCTGCCCTGAGTTGCATCTGATCAGTCTGTCTGTCCCTCCTGAAGAGACTGCTGCCCTCATCCACCAGTGTGCTCATTTTCTATGGGTCCACTCTGTGCCAGGCCCTGCTCCAGGAGGAGTACTGTGAGAAGACAGTGAGTTAGCACGTGTATTAATCAGCTGTGGCACCAATTGCTTGACATATGTTATCACAAAGAGTGGGTTCAGGCACAGTCTGTGATTGCCCCATTTGAAGTGTCCCTAACATGGTCCCTTATTATACCTTCCTGAAACTGTCCTTTATTGTACCAAATCTCCTCTCCCCTCAACAGTGTTAGAAAATTGGACACAGAGGAGAGCAGGTCTGATGTTTGCGCTTGGACGAAATGTGGATCCTCTTTGGCTAAAGCACCATTTGCCCCAGTTCTCAAATTGGATTTAGTTGAGATACTGCCTTTCTCTCTTTTTCCCCACTAGTTGAAAAGGCAAAAATAGTTCTTTATGATAATGGGTGGGACAGAAAGTCATTCCTGAGGGTGGGGATATTGTGTGGCAAAAAGAAGAATCTAGGTCCTTTCCTTCTTTCTTTTTTTCCCCCTCCTGGTCCAACTTTTCCCAGTTCCCCCAAATCTTCACTATTCAAGAAAGAATGTGACCACCTTCCCTGTAAGCTTCCAAGAGAATGTTGGCTGTGACAGGCCCCCTACATGGGGGAACTATAGGATCTGCAGTCAGGCTGCCTGCTTGGGAGTGTGGCTCCCATACCAAGTAGCCCAGTGACCTTGAGAAAAATAATTTACCTCTCCTACTTAACTTCCCTGGATAAATGTGGCAAAAGGAATACACTGCTCTTGCCTTCTGCATCTTAGACTCACAACTATCCTTTTATATATATATATTCTGTAATATATTACATCCCAACTGCAGGTTCACCACCACCACTCCTCCTAGTTCCTCCCACCTCTGCTCTCCCCCAGATCCACTCCTCCTCTGCTTTCTTTAAAAAAAGAAGAGCAGGCCTCTCAGGGATAGCTTGGTTGAGTCTATGACCCTTGTTCTCCTGTTGTCCTGGATCCCTCTGGCTCCTACAATCCTTTCTCCTCTTCTTTTATGCAAGTACCCTGGCTCTGGACCAGTCATTGTTTGGCTATATTACCATAACCCCAGCATATCTTGCAGGCTTGACAGATTGTAGGTCAAAGGTTTTTATGACTGATTTGATGTCGCAGTCCCACTGCTGGGAGTCTTGCTTGGTTATAGAAGATGGCCAGTTCAGGCTCTGTATTCCCCATTACTAGATCTCACTAGGGTCACTGTTGTATTTTAAAAATGGCCAGAAGGAGTCACACCATACAACAGGGCCCACGTGGGAGGTTTATTGAGGGGAGAGGGGAGAATTGCACAGGGGTTGTTCTTAGTGGCTACAGCTGAGGGTATATCCTGTCAGGACCCTAAGGGCAGGCCAGATGCCCAAATGCTAACATTCCTCCTTTTTGATTAATGTAAAAAATATAAAAAAAAAAAAAGAGCTAGAAAGGGTAGCAGGTGAGACGGGGATGAGGGCACCGTGTTCTCGAGACTGCTTCCTGATAACCTGGGGGGACGTCGATCACCTTTGGGAGATCTGAGAAAGCTAGGGTGCTGGCCATGTCCTGGGGTAGCTGGCTGTTTCTCTTCGCTGTCCAGGCTCTGTGGAACCGTTAGGCACCACTTGGACCTGGCAAGATGTTGTTCGAGGTGGATCCAAGTCAACTCCCTGGAGCTCACCAGAAATCATGATGAGGTCACCAGCCAAGATGGAGGAGAGCCATGTGGTTGCTATTAATAATTATGTGCACATACACACAGAGTTAAACAGGAGTTGAGTAAATAGAAAGGGAGAACTGGTGTGTGCTGAGCAAGTCGAAGCTGGCTTCTCCATGTCTGATTCACACATTGCAGCAAATAGACAGAACATTTAGAGAGGGAGAGCAGACAGACACAAGCAGATCTTGGAGCAAAGAAAAAGAAAAAAGGCGAAGAGTTCTTTCTCAGTTCCCCAACTGCCTGGTCCAAAGAATGGTCAGTGGGTCTCCAAAAGACATCCCAATGGGGCAGGGAGGTGTATGACACAGTTCCAAAGGATGAGGCAGAGAGAAGATCCAAAGGCCTGAATGTTCTGGCATCTCAGGAATCCAGGGAGGATCAGATTATGTGGGCACAAGCTGTTCAGTATGTCATCATGCAAGAATAGGGGCTGAGGGCTAAGAGCCTGAGAGAGACACAGGTGCCTGGTACCAGGACTTCGAGAAAAGCCAGAAGCCAAGGAGAAGACTGTGCTCAAGAAATGAAGCCTCCCATCTAGGGGAATGATCAGAGGCAGGTAGCCCCACTAGAGACCCAATTGTTGGTATTGAATGGAAGGCAAAGATGTCAGTGAATGAGAAAGCAGATTTGTTACAGGTGGAAGAGAACAGATCTGCTGCAGGTGGAGCAGGCCGTTAGAGTCATAGCATGAAGTGGGTACCTTTGGCAGACCCTGCCAAGGTATGCCACAAAGCAAACACACCACATGCAACAGAGTTAGTACAAGAGGGGGAGAGCCGAAAGTGAAAGAGTGAAAGGCTGCATCAGAGTGGGGACTTGAGAAAGGCAGGCAGACAAGAGGAAGGGAAGCGAGAAAGAAAAGAAGAGGCAAGAGAGGAAATCAGAGACAAAGAGAGGAGGAAGAGGCAAGAGAAGAAGCCAAGGGAGTACACTCTGCCTGGCGGGCACTTTTAAAGTCTGCACATCTCAAATAGCTGGCAGTGGAAAGGGATCAGGCAACAGGTCATGATGTTACTGCTTTGGCAGCAGAGGTAGACTGCTGCTGCTGCTGCTGCTGTTGCTGCTGCTGCTACAGAAACCACTTTGAACTCATCTTAATGTTTTCTTCAAAAGCCAATTATGCTATACCCAAAGCCAGCACACAATGCTCAACTCTGAGGATGCTTGGAGACTCCCACGACGTTTAACTAAGAACAAAATTTTCATCTAAAATTACTTTTGTGATTTTTTTCTATTGAGATTGGAGGTTCTGTTTTTTGTTTTTGTTTTTGTTTTTTAAAACAAAAACAAAAAAACCCAAAAACTCCTCTGAATAGTTATTGAACATTCAAATTAAGTCCTAGAGCCTTTTGGGGGACCTTTAATTTTAGAAAAGAACTGTCTTTCTTTTATTCAAGGAACTTCTTTAGCTAGACATGACCCCTGGGAAGATAGAATGATGAAAAAAATTATAGGAGTCTCAAAGTATCTATTAGGAAGGCAGTATTGAGAAGAGAAAGGGAAGGGGAGAGGAAAAAAGAAGGCCCCATACCCCAGATCCCTTTGCCAGGGACACAAAGGTTTGGGACTCAGCTGCGTATTACCATCTCCTTTTATGCTCCTAGGATGTGGACGAACATCATTAAGCAACAGACTTCATCTCCAGCTCTTCCCTCCAAGTCAGTCACACACTGTACCTAAACATACATCCTTAATCATGGTTCCGATAACATAACAGTCCTGACCCAGAAATCTATAATGTCTCTTACTGTCTGGGCCAAGTGTTTTCAAATTCTTGGCCTTTTATTTAAAGAATTGTCCCAAAGGTGCACATAGATTGCAAAGTAGCAAGGAAACTTTCTTTTTCATCTGCATTATTGTTTTGCTTTTAAATAAATATGCACTGCCAATTGTGACAGCAGGCTGTGTGAGTGAGAGTACTCAAGGGGTCCTGGTTATTTTTTGTGTCTTCCTTTACAAGTCTCAAGAAAAAGAGGAGTTAGATTGTGAAAGAACTTCATGTCCATGTTTCTCTGTTTTGATTGACAGGCTTGGATTACATAAGACTGCTCACTGCAAATGCCCCTTGCTGTGATACATCTGATTTTAATAATATGCATATCCAATCATGCATAGGCATAATATGGTAAATTGAGTGTTCCACATAAGTTTACTCAGAGGACACAGTTTGTCTTACTGAACATGCACCCAAAACTAATTCAGGCCAGATGGACCTACCTCCCTTGTTGTAGGATATGTTGTAGGACATGTTTGAATGAAACAGGGCATGATCAGGGAGTCATTAAGGGGAATAACATATCTCCATTGTTTAAAGTAGATATACATGTAGCGTGATGCAAGTGGGGCACTCTAAAAGGTTTCTTAGGTACATTGTTAAAAGAGGACTGTGCAAGCCAAGTAGACTCGGATTACTAAGCCTGTCTCTATGTTTGCCTGCCTCATTACCTGTCCCCTTATGTCTGTGTCTGATCCATGGGATTACAGGGGATCAGAACAGCAAGAAAGAAAAGCCTTTCCATTTGTTCAACTGCTTTATTGATACTTGATTCTTCTCTAACACATTGAAACTTCCTGAACAGATGGAGAAGCACACCACTTTGAAAGACAGCCCATGGTTTGGGATAGTGATAGAAGAGAATATTAGAGATCTCCTGTGGCTCTCACTTATGGATCCTAATTCTTCTTGTTGGAACCATTAAGAGAAAATACAGCCCCTCTTCTGTGTAACAGAAATCCACATTCACGCCAACAGGAATCTTGTGCTTCTTGATTATTATTTTTTCCTTAGGGCTTACAGGCTTACCAGTTACTCACTGTTCCTCCTATGGTTTTCCCATAATGGCTGATCTTGTCACTATTTACATTCCAGCTACATCCAAATCCAGATGCCCAGAACAGAATTGGTATTTCAAGTAGGGGAGGGAGGCAGATGCAGCACCCTTCCTCTTCAAACTATACCTCTGTTGGTATAGCCTAATGCAAAGTTAGTTTCTGATAGCTGTAACACATTTTGGCTACAATAAGAATAAAACCTGTGATTCTCATATGTATTAGGTTACATCAACTTTAGGAATTGTAGCCTTAACTTTTTAGATTCTCATGTAATTTATCAAAATAAATTTATTTTTTATTGAAAATAGATTCTTCTCTCACACAATACATCCCAACCAAAGTTTCCCCTCCCTCACCTCCTCCTAGCTCCCCCTCTTCAACTCTCCCCCAGGCCCACTCCCCCTCCCTTTCCTCTTCTGAAAAGAGCAGGTCTCCAAGAGAAGACAGCCAAACAGGACAAAACAAGATACAGTAAGACAAGGCAAAAGCTCTCATATGGAGGCTGGACAAGGCAAACCAATAGAAGGAAGAGTCTCAAGAGCAGGCAAAAGAGTCAGAGATAAACCCACTCCCACTGTTAGGAGTCTCCCCAAAACACCAAGCTAACAGCCATAACATACATGCAGAGGACCTGGTGCAGACTCATGCAGATCCCCTGTTTGCTGCTTCGGTCTCTGTGTGAGCCCTGCGTAGTTTATTCAGTGGGCCATGTTCTCCCAGTGTTCTCCATGCCCTCTGACTCCCATAGTTAATCCTCCCTCTCTTCTGTGACGCTCCCTGATCTCTCAGGGGAGGGACCCAATGGAGACCTCCAATTTAGACTTTCTCTCCCTGGGCCCTCTTCCATCTGCTGCTGGAGGAAGCCTCTCTGATTATGACCGTACAAGGCATTGATCTATAAATATATCAGAATATCCTTAGGAATCATTTTATTGTTTTGTTGTTTTGTTTTGCCAGTGTGTTTGGTTCTACCCTAGGTCTCTGGGCTATCCAGTCTCCATTTCCTGGCCATCCAGGCAGTGTAGGGCAGGGTTCTCTTGTGTGGGGTGGGCCTCAAGTTAAACCAAACATTGGTTGTCCACTTCCACATGTTCTGTGCCACCATTGCCCTAGCACATCTTGCAGGCAGGA
>CABHPH010148622.1:27099-46137 GCA_902168325.1 Peromyscus nudipes | reverse complement strand
TCCAGGACAGGCTCCAAAGCTACAAAGAGAAACCCTGTCTCGAAAAACCAAAAAAAAAGAATTTATTTAGCACTGCACATGCTAGAAGTCAATGAATAAGAGAGAACTCATACTTCTCCTGACATAAAGCCTGAGTGAGAAGATGTCAGTCTGTATACTGAGTTTATGTTTAAAAGGCCTAAGCTCTTTCTTATGCCCTCTGCATGGCAAGGGGTTTCCAACAAGACTTAGATGGCTTTCTTTTCATCCACTAACGATTACTAGTTAATTTTTCAGTGTTTGAGTCTTCCTACTTTTAGGCCCTTTTCTGCTGTAAGGCTTTCCAGGGGTCTTCACACCCTACCTATCTTTGTACACTTACCACTTGCCTTTGGCCTCTACTACCAAGAGAACATTTCCCTGGAGTGTTTAAGTTTCTTCACTCTATAAGAACCATTGATTCCCTTGAATAATTCAGCTGCATAGCTCTTGCTGCTCCTCTTAAAAGATGTCACCTGACAGTGGCTCAAGTAGAGATCTTGTCTAGCAATCTCAAGTGTCTTTGCTTTGGTTGGATTTTCAAGCTCAGGGTGGGATAAACATTGTGATACATGCTTGTAATCCTAGTGCTAGGTAGGAAAAGGTTGGTAAATCTCTGAATTTGAGGACACATTGCTCTACATGCCAAGTTCCAGGTCAGCCAGGACTGCATAGTAAGACCTGTCTCAAAACAAAAACCCTTCATCTTGGGACTGGAGGAATGGCTCAGTGATTAGGAGTGCTTGCTGTTCTTGTGTAAGACCTGAGTTTGGTTTTCAGCACCCATTTTGACTTCTTCCCTCTTCTGGTCTCTGTGGGCACTGCATGCACATGTATATAACCACGCACAAATACACATAAATTTTAAACAATTTAAGTGAATAAATTAGAGAAATCTTAAAGCAGAGGGCAGGCATGTCAGATTCTCATGAGGACCTCAGTGACATAGACTTTTCCTTACAACTGCTCTTTCAGCTTTCTGTAGATTTCTATCAACTTAGGTTACAATTCCTTTCTTCCAGTGGAGAGTGGACACAGGTCATTCCCAGCCTTCGCTTTTCCCTGTCCTTGTTCAACACAGGTACACATGTTCCTGCTCTTATGTTCTTATTTGGTCAGTTGATGGGAAAAGGTACAAAGAGTCCACAGCCAGGAGTCCAAGCATGACTTTGCTGCTCTACTTGGTACAGACGGTTACAAACTCCAGAGTCTGAGGTCTGATAGACTCAGAAACTTTTATGTCTCTCCAGGATCCACACAATATATGAATTATTTATGGTCCATGTGAGAGCTAATATTGATTGTGAACTTGACAGGCTCTAGAATCACCTTGGAGATAAATCGCTGAGCATGTCTGCAGATGGATTTTCTAATTTTGTTAATTAAAAAAAAAAAACCATCCTAAATATAGTTGGCATCACTCTGTGGGTTGAAGTCCTTGACTATATAAAAAGGATACAGGAAGTTGAGCACCAGTCTTCATCTCTGTCTGCTTCCTGACTGTGGCTGCCATGTGACCAGCTGCCTCCTAAAGACCCTACTGTTGGTTATTTTACGGCGCTGGTTATGCTACAGCGCTGCCTAAATGGTGCTGCACCCCTCCCCTGGCTGGTCACCGCCCGCGGCTGCCATGCCGGCGGAGGAGCATGCTGATTAAAAGAATTAAAAGAATCATAACCATGGTTAACCTTTTAGAGCTTTATTGGGGGGGAGGTAGAGAGAGAAAGAGAGAGAAAGAGAGAGAAGGAGAGAGAGAAACAGAGAAACAGAGAGACAGAGAGGGGAGGGAGAGAGAGAGAGAGGGAGCCTGACGGGAGGAAAGGAGCGGAGAGAAAGAGAAAGAACAGAGCACCCACCCGCTTTTTAGGCTGGGACACCGGCGAAGGTTGATGACGTAATTAAAGACCAAACCCTTACACCTACTGTCATGGCTTCCTTGCCGTGATGAACGGCAGTCTCAACCTTCCTTCCTTTGGTTGCTTTTGTAAGGTGTTTGAACACAGCAATGAGAAAAACAACTAATAGAGACTACATGAGCAGAAGCATGTTATTTGTAGGCATGTCTGGGAAAGCAAGTATCCTAGATGCATTTATTATATACCCCATAAGTCAACCATAACTGCAGAATTGCATGAAACATGTTTCTACTGATGGAGAGAATAGATGTAGTAGTGATGGGGAACAAAAGAATTAAATTCTCTAATTTGTCTATGACCATCTATCTGCCTCCTCCACCAAACAATTTTTCACCCTCTTGTCTGGTCCATACTGTCCTACTACTGAACTTGAGGGGAATGAAATCCTGGCATCTGTTTGCTATGCAGGTGCCTGGTTCTTCAAGGGTTAAAAATCCGCAGACTTCTGGAAAAATGCCTCTCATAAAAGACCCCTCTCCTCCAGAAAAGACTGAACAAAAACTGGCCCAGAGTGCCTTGCAGATAAAGGACTTGAAATCGCGCCCACCCAGCAGTCTGAGAAGTGAGGCTGTTGCCTGTATTCACACATATCCTTTGCATCCCTGCTGCAGGCCACTTTCTTCCCGGCTGAAAATAAGTGTGAAGCTCATTTTCTTCCACCTTTGTTTAATTAATAGGAACGCTTCCCAGAGGATCAACTCCTTTAAAATTTTAATAAAGTTGCTGAGCTCTTGAGTTGTTTTTGCCATGAGAAGGCGGCGGGCGCCATAATTGTTGTGCAGATTTGGTCCTCTTAATTGTGCCTGCAATGTGCATACGTGCTTGAAAACGAAATGGGCTGAAACACGACTTTTCAAAGAGGCAAGAGACTCAAGAAGAGAGGGTGTGGGCCCGGGCGCTTCTTATTGCTAAGATCTAGGACTTACAGTGAGAAGCTACAGTGGGTTCGGAACAAAGAGGATCTGGAACGGGGCCACAGGGGAAGTAAAAACTCATCTTTCTGTGGCTGAGATCCCAGAGCCAAGATTCTCTTCCTGAGTCTACAAGCCTGAACAGTTCGCTCTGCCAATGCTGTGCCAGGAGAGCTGAAGTGGATCAAACTCGATCCCCTCAGAAACCCAGTGAGGTAGGGCAGGGGTAATGACTTAGTCGGTTAACATGCTTACATGCAAACACAGAGAGCTGTGCTCAGATCCCCAGTACCCATGGTGGTGAGCATCTGTCATCCTAGCACTGGAGAGCCAAATACACATGCATGCACACCAGCATATGCAAATGCAAATGGAAACACACATGAACACACACACACACACACACACACACACACACACGCAAACATACATGCACTCACACACACAGAAGGAAGATAATGGGATACTGTAGCCTTTTGACAAAGGATTAGAGCTGAAGATCAATATCATCTTTCAGATGGTACCAGCACCATTCTTAGGCTAGAGTGCCCCCACAACAAATGGGAATAAATATAACTGCACTTTAGTTATAAGGGCAATTTTTGTTGTAGAAGTCAAAATGTAATAAAAATACAGTTTCGGCCAGATAAAAACCAGGCACCCGGATCAGATGATGGCTATCATGAGTCCCAGAAGGGGGTGTGTCTATTGAGCAGAAGTATACAGTAGATGGAGGTCATGAGTCTCAAAAGGGGGTGTATCTATTGAGCAGATGTATACAATGGCTAGAGGTAGCATGGAGGCATGATTTTCTTCAGGACATAGAGCCCAGCAAAAGTGAAGTGAATGGCTAGGGCAGTAACCCGATGTCTCTCGACCAACCATGTTCCAGCAGAGGCTTGCAACCCCTTGAAGTGACACCATGCATCAGGAAAACCAAATAATGTCATAAGTGTAACTAAAAATTCTCAAAGCAAAAACTACCAAATTTACTTAGAGAATTATAAGAACTGCAGCTAGACATGTATCAAGTAATTAAGTGATTTTATTAACTACCTGTCATTTCCCCTCAAAGATAAAACAAGCTTTCTACAATCAGTGGTGAAAGCCATAAAGAAGAACAGCTCTCTATAGAGCCAGGTGTGGTGGCACAGGCCTGTAATCCCAGCACAGGGGAGACAGAGATAAGAGGGTTGCCATGAGTCTGAGGGTGTCTTGGTCTACCTAGGAGTTCCAGGGCAGCCAGGGCTGTGTAGGTAGAGTCTGCCTCACAAACAAATAAGTAAACAAACCAAGAAAACAACAAGGACAAGAGAGTGGGGAGTGGGGAAGAGTAGGAGAAGTCCATAAAGAACACTTAAAAAAATGGAAGAGAGGAATAATTTTCAAATTATCCTCTGAGTAAATTATTAATGTAATTTTCTAGTGTAAAAACAGAAAACAATGTCATGCACCCTACAGATCTTATGTCAAGAAAATTTTAAGAACCCCTGAGATGAGAAACCAAGGACTTAGACTGCGTGAACAGGCAGGCCCCATAAGACTTCATAAATGAGTGAGCAAGATGATAAGATCAGTATGGTGATTACTTATATTAGTAGGAACAATGTGAAAAAATTTAAAAATAATTCTATTTACCAGAGATAATAAAAATAAAATATTTAGGAACAAATTGAACAAACAAAAGACTAAATGTGCATAATAAAAACTAAACACCAAAGTTGAGAGACAATAAAGGGTGTATGAAAAAAATAGGAGCATATGTCATGTTTTGGGCTTAAAGACTTGATTTTGTTGTAACTGAAAAACTCTAAGCTAAGCTACAGATTCAAAGCAATCCCTGTTGAATCCTTACTGAAATTCCAGCTTTCTTGGAAATTGCCCAGCTGACTTAAAACTTCACAGGTATAACACAAGGGATTAATAAAACAAAGAGAGGAAGAAAAGAGAGAGAGAGAGAGAGAGAGAGAGAGAGAGAGAGAGAAAAGAAGAAGAAAGAAGAAGAAGAAGAAGAAGAAGAAGAAGAAGAAGAAGAAGAAGAAGAAGAAGAAGAAGAAGAAAGGAGGGAGGGAAGGAGGGAGGGAAGGAGGGGGCAAAGGAAGGCAGGTAGGCAGGAAAAAAAGAAAAGCTAATAAAGAACAAATTTGAAGAACTCACACTTTTTGATCTCAAAACTTATTGCAAAGCAGTAATCGAGACGGCTGGTACCTGCGCAGGAGAGATGTACAGATAAACTAAATACAATTGAAGGTCTGGAAATAAACTATTATGTCTAGTCTAGTTCCATCTTAGTACTGTGACAAACACCACAACCAAAACTAACTTGGGGGAGGAAAGGGTTTGTTTCAGCGGACGGGTGACAGTCCATCACTGAGAGAAGCCAGGACCGGAACTCAGTCAGAAACTTGAAACAGAGACCATGGAGGAAGGCTGCTTGCTAGATTGCTCAAGATTCATGCTTAGCTGACTTTCTTTTAAAGCTCATGATCACCTGGCAAGACCATCCTTCACTGACTCACCCACAGGTCAATCTGATGTGGGAAATCTCTCGACTGAGATTCAAGTAGACAGTTAAAGTGAACTAGAAAAATAGGTAAAAAGCACAATTTCCAAAAGTTATGGTGAAACAAGACAATGGAGGAAGAAGTATTATTTTACTTAGTGATACCACAACTGAATACCAACATGGTTGAAATTGTTCCTCTCCCTCACACCACATGCAGAAATTAATTTAAGATGTTTTACAGACTAAACTTGAAAGCTAAAATGTATAAGCTCTTAGGAAAAAAACTATGAATAAGCTGCCATGATCTTACATTAGTCAACAGCTTCTTCAATATGATAGGACAGTAAACGCACAAGAAAAATTAAACTGCATACAACTAGTATTAAAATGTTTGTGTGCTTCTAGCAACTTCACAGAAGTGAAGACTGAATGAATGATCAAAGAAAGCAGAAGGCTGAGACTCCCTATGAGGACGGGAGACCTACAGTGTACATTAAGTCGTGGGGATACACTTACCACCCAGCTGCACAATGGCCAGCAGAGGGAACACACTCGGTACACATTTGCCATAGAGAGAAACTCGACCAGTGTCTTAGCTGGGGTCGCTGTTGCTGTGATAAAACACCATGACCAAAAACAACTGGGTTAGAAAGGTTTGTTTCAGCTGACAACTATAGCTGGAAGGTTTCTCTGGTCCCACCCAGCCCCACATCCGCCTGCCCCCCCCACCTCTACCTTGGTCCCACAGCCACTTATAAAATAATCAATCACTCAGAGGCTTAATATTATTTACAAACTGTATGGCCTATGGCAGGCCTCTTGCTAGCTAGCTCTTTTTTTGTTTTGTTTTGTTTTTTTGTTTGTTTGTTTGGGTTTTTTGGGGGGTTTTTCAAGACAGAATCTCCCCATGTAGTTTTTGGTGCCTGTCCTGGATCTTGCTCTGTGGACCAGGCTGGCCTTGAACTCACAGAGATCCACCTGGCTCTTCTTCCTGAGTGCTGGATTACCCATTTCTATTAATCTATGTTTTGCCATATGTTCCATGGCTTTACAGGTCAGCTGGCATGTTGCTCCTTGGGTGGCAGGCTGGCGTCTCCCTCCTCTCATTTTTTCTCCCAGTATATCTGCTTGGGTTTCCTGTCTGCCTCTAAACTGCCTTGCCATAGGCCAGTGTAGATTAATTCATCAACCAATCAGAGCAACACACATTCACAGTATACAGAAAGACATCCCATAGCACACAACTCTCAGGTCATACTCCATCACTGGGGAAAGTCAGGGCAAGAACTCGTGACAGCAACGTGAAGGCAGGAACTAAAGCAGAGGCCATGGAGGAATGCTGCTTACTGGCTTGCTCAGCCTGCTTTTATCCAGACCCACCTGCCTATGGGTGGCGCCACCCAAAAGGGGCTGGTTCCTCCCACATCACCCATCAGTTAACAAAAATGCTCCACAGGCTTGCCCACCAGCCAGTCTGGTGGGGACACTTTCTCAGCTGAGGTTTCTTCTTCCCAAGCGACTCTAGCTTGGATCAAGTTGACATAAATAGTAGCCAGCACCCTAACTGAGACAGCACAAAGAGCAGAAGGAACACTAATTGTTTCATTCCAGACAATTTGTGTATCTATTCTTCCTTGTGGACATTCGAGTGATGTGCCAGCTTTCCTTTCTATTCCAGTATTGCTAGCAACATTTCAACATCCTGTCATACATGAGGATGTTTCATCTTGGTATTTATCTAGAAGAGGAACATTTCTGGATTTTAGGGTATATTGATTTTCAACCCTGAAGATAATATTAAATGTTGCTCCAAAAAGTAATGTTGTTTTATGTCACATATCTTCCAGTAAAATAGAGACTCTCCGTCTGGATAGGAGGAAAAGGCAACAAACCAATTATCCTCAGAGAAGCTCCACCCACCCTTGCTATTCTGTCCTGTCCTTTACTTCCTTTTCTTACAGTCACAGGATGAAGGTCTAAAGAGACTTTTAAAATGTTCTAGTGTGGAGCTGGGGCCATAGCTCAGTTGGTAGAGTGCTTGTCTAGCATGTACAAAACCCCAAGTTCAGTCCCCAGCACCACATAAGGTGGGCAAGGTAGTACATGCTATAATCCCAGCACTCAGGAGGTAGGAGAAGGAAGATCAAGAGTTCAAGGCCACCCTCAACTACACAGTGAGTTTGAGGCAAGGCTACAATACATGTGACTCTGCCTAAAAAAAAAAACAAAAACAAAAAAAAAAGTGTTGTAGAACAATCTGTTAACCAAGGAGGAAACAGGATCAGAGACAATGAGACTGTGTGAGCACTGTCTACAGCTAATTATCCACATGAGCAAAGAGCACAGACAATGAGATTCACAGCTTAGCCCTGCTTGTCTTCTGGTTCTCACCTCTCCTGTTGCCTCCTAGGAATTGGAACAAAGAGGAAGAGTCACACTGGAATTATGGATGTCTTCACCTTCATCTGCATCTTGCCTCTAGTGCCAGAGGAAGAGAAAGGTTCATATTCTGGTTCATCCTACTATGGTGATTGACAGGCTTCTAGTGACAGACTCATCTAGAGAAAAAGACCTGATGGACTTTGAGTCACATTACACTATAATACCTTATGTGGTCTGCAGAAGGGACTGACGGTCACCATTCAGTGTAGTGATGGACAGAAGTCATAGACTCATGTCCTAGTGCCATAAATAGCTATCTAAAGTCTTGGCAAGTCACAAACAGTCCCAAGACCTTGCTCCCTCACTTATTGACTTCCTAAGCTTCTGGCTCCATAGTTTCCAGGTTTAGTAAGAGGATCAAAAATGGAACAGGTACCAAGTACATTTCTATTCCAGTCTCACCCCTGACCTGGGTTATAGTGTTTCCTCAATATCTGCTTATTAAATGAGTGTTTCATGGTTGAAGAGCTTTGAAACTGAGGCTGAGTTATCCACACAATTATCAATCCAAACATCAAAGAAACAACCAATTTTATATCCACAACTTAATTTCGAAATCACTTAGCCACTTGCCTTTAAACTTTGCAGATATAAAATAAAATGCTCCTAAGATCTGAGTTCATTTGGAACCAATGAGTAGCACTGGGATTGGGATAGTCGGTCATTGAAATGATGAATCTGACTATAAGTCCGAAGCTCCAACACAGGATGATATTACATAGGGCTCTTGGTTTCCATGTGCAGTAAGGCCCTGGAGCCAAGTACAGAAACTCAGGACAGAGACAAAACACCTCACTTTGCCAGACCTTAACAAGGTCATTGCAGGGGTCTTAATGGTGATTACAAGGAGCACAGAGAGAATCTGGGTTTTCCCTGTACTCAGGCAAGCAATGGGAAATGTTGAATAGAACTCAGAGAAGCAAGTTTCTAGAACACATGAAAATCCCAAGTTAAAGAGGAATTAAGATATGGCTAGGCATGGAGACAGAGTCAAACCTAGTAGAAGAAAACCCAATAAAGACAGAAAATATCATGGAAAATGGAAAACGTGTAGTGTTTTAAACCAGAGAACAGGAGGAAGCTAAAATCTAGGGGCCTTAAACCAAATGTAATGCCATCATAGTCAATATTATCACATGCAAATAACATGTTAAAAAAACAGAAAAAGAATAAGGAAGGGGAAGAAAAGAAAAGAAAAAAGAAAGGAAGGGAAAAGGAAAACCAGAGAGATGACTCAGCAAATATGAGCCCTACTGCTCTTCCAGAGGACCGGAACTGGGTTTTCAGCATTTACCCTGGGCAGCTCAATGCCACCTGTAACTCCAGTGCCAGGAGAGGATCCAATCTCTCTCTCTCTGTCTCTCTCTGTCTCTGTCTCTCTCTGTCTCTCTCTGTCTCTGTCTCTCTCTCTCTCTCTCTCTCACACACACACACACACACTTAAAATAAAATAAATCATTTTTTAATGTAAAATAAGGTCATATGGCCTCTCTTTGGCTCCCTGTTGGGAGAAGATTTGAAAATAGTTATTTTGAAAGTGACACATATTAAATTATAAATAGATACATTTAGCTCTCTACCTGTCTCTGTTCAAGTCAGTGCAGGTAGTGGTTTGTACAACTTGTCCAACTTGTCCACATTTACTCACCAGATCCTCCATCTACACAGCTGATCTTCTGTCTACACAGCTGTCCAGGAGCAGGAAGAAGACACTCACTCTCAAATGGATCAGACGAGACTAAGAAGAGAAAACATTACCAATTCCCTACTCTCTGCACAATTCTGGCAATGGAAGCTGACACATTCCATAAGGTATCACTTCATCAACATCCCTGACTCTTGCCATCACTGTCAAAAACCTTGTTATTACTAACAGCCATACAGCGTTATAGAATACAGAGCCTGCAGATCCTAGGAAAGAAATAAAGTTCAATACAAACAAAAACTGATATTTTTGTTCAAGAAGGGGATATTCTTTGTTTGAAACTACATGGAAGCCTTACTATAAGGTGATTATGACAGACTTAGTAATAAAGGCAGCTAACCTCATAATATTTCTTGCTTCTGCATTGTGTTTTACATACAGTTTATACATTTTATATGCACACATTGCTGTTGTCATAAGTGTGGAAAGACAACATTATTTTGAGAAGTTCATACATGAGCACCATATTTCTATCATGTCCACCTCTCTTCCCTCCACCTCCTTCTGTATTTATTACACACACACACACACACAGTATATATGGAGTTATTCCATGAATAACTTTTGTTGATGCTTTTACAAGCGCCATAGACTATATAACAAAACTCTAATGCCAGGCGAGGGAAACCTCCTTCCAATAGTTGAAAAGGCTAGTGCCATTGCCCTGGTCGCTTCCCAGAACTTGAAGGTAAAAACCCTTTTGCTGAAGACATCATGTACTCGGAGCACAGGATTTGGAGGAATCCAACTGGAACTGATGTATATATCACATTTTAAAAATGGATTATGATGATACAATATAATTTTCTAACTAAAAGAATAGCATGTTTACACACAGCAAATAAATTACTCATCTTCAATCATGTCTGGTAGTAACTTCCCTGATTTGGGGAATTCCAAACACTAAATCCAACCTTTCTTGATTTTATGGGTTTTAACTGGATCAATGTGGTCTTTTATTTCTGCAAAGTGGCTCTGTTAAGAAGCCACTCCGAATTTATGCAATGATGGTGGTGAACTATGGAAGATCTCTGCTCACAGATTGCTCACCTTTAACTATAACAAAATAATGTGAGCCGTGAAGGATTTAATGAGAACCAAGTAAGACTAGACATGTGGTGGGCTTAACATAGAACAGGGCCAGCAGCAGCCCAAAGTAACTCACTACCATCTGCTTCAAGTTTCTGGAGTGGAGGGGGGCGGTGGTTGAAGAAGTTTATATATGTATTTGACCTGAAAGAAACCCAGTGTTGAGGTGGCTTGTTCCTACGGTGTCACAATCCCCCAGCAACCCAGTTCCTTGAGCATTACAATGTTCAGATATACTATGTTGCTATACCAGAAATCAGTCTATAACAGAGTGGTCACCTATACAAACCACCATTACATGAATTTTCAAAACTGAATTTGCTTAGAGGACATGATCCTGACTCACAAATATGATGACCCTAGAAAGAAGTTCACTATGGCTGCTTCTGTGTTAACAGCTAAACTAAAATAGATGCCTCCTTAGAGTCTCCATAAGAACTAGACTAGAGACAGGCCCCATTCATTTTTTTTGTTGTTGTTGCTGAAATGTCAAATGATATCATATAATGTGTCTATGTGTACATGAGTGTACATGTATATATGTCCTCATACGTGTGCAGTGTGCTGAGGTCAGATGTCGACACCGGGTGTGTTCCTCGACGCTGTTCTCAACCCTCGTTTTTGAGACAGGGTCTCACACAGAACCTCAACACTCAACCATTCAGCTAGACTAACCAGCCAGGGATCCTTCTCTTCCTCCCCACACCCCAAACCCTAGGGTTCCAGATATGTGTCACTCCACCAGCTTTTCATATGGGATCTGGGGATCCGGACTCAGGAATCCATGCCTGTGCAGCAAGCACTTTACCAACTGAGCCAGTCCCAGTGCCATTTAAAAAAACAAGGAGCACATAAATAATGGGGCTGCTGGATTTGGGGGCAGCTCCCTGGCAAGGGTCCCTGCACCTGCTGAAGTTAATTAGGAACTGACAGCTCCTACTGTGTAACAGCCTTAAGGGTTCCCAAGCCCTGTTAATGCAAAGATTCACATCCCACAAACAGCTCTGCTTGTACTCTCTCCAATCAGGAAAAGGCAGAAAAGGGATCCACATGTTGAAATGAAGTTATTTGGGGACTGGCATTTAGACTCTGCCCCCTCATACACACTCCTGCCTTTGTGCCTTGCTCTGAGTAACCCTCACCAAGGACTACCTGGTGCTGAAATTTCATCCTTCATGACTATAAGTCAAATAAACATTTCTTTGTAAAGCATTAGCTTCAGGCATTCTATTATAGCAATAGAAACTGGGCTAATCAAGCTATCAATATGTCACCTATCTTGTTTTAAATATGTTCCCCACTTTTTGCTTTGATTGGCCACTTTAGAGGAAATGCCATTCATCAATCAGGGCATCTGTTAATCATTTTTATTCATTTACATTATAAAACAACCAACAAAATTTGCAATGATTATTCAAATTTATCCAATATTCAACCTATGCAAAAACTTTAAATTAATCATTATTAATTAATTAAAGGAAAGCAGGTAAGAAGACCATAAGACAGAGTGGCTATAATTAGAGGAGAAATTCTGAGAAACAGACATGTCAAGAGTGTGTCATAAAGAAATAGAAAACTCTGAACAAATAGTGAAGAAATAAAGTAAAGCTCTAGTCAAAAAGCCCCTAATGAAGGAAAGAATAGGACTAGATGCTTTCATGGGCTTTCTCCAAAAAATGTTAAAGAAGAATTAATGCTAATTCTTCTCAAATTCTTTAACCATTTGAAGAACTAAGAATCCTTTTAAATTCATTCCAAGTCTAAAATCACCTTCATACCAAAGCTGACCAGACAACGACAGAAAAGAAAAACTTACTAGCCAACATACTTGGTGTAAATGCAGGCAAAATCTCTCAACAAAATATCAGCAGGCTGAAATCAACAATATGTTCAAGGATCATTCACCATAACCCAGTGGAGTTTGTCGGATGCAAAATGGTCAGACACACAGATCAATAGACGTGATGCTGAACATTAAGAGAATGATGAATGAAAAACATATGGGATCATCTCAATAGATTCAAAAGGAACATTCAAGGAGGCAGTTGCATCCTTGTGAGTTTGAGGACAGTTTGGTCTACACAGTAAGTTCCAGACCAGCCAGTCAGAGCTACATAGTGAGACCCTGTCTCAATCAGTCATTAATCAATCAATCATACTAAGAATGGAGAAAATGAATCTAAATATAAGAAAAATCATGCATTACAAGCTCAGGGGCATCATCAAACTCAATGGTGAAAATGTAACAGCTATTCCTCTAAGATTAGAAATAAGGAAAGGATGCCAAGTTTCCCTTTTATTCAACATAATCCTGGAAGTCCCAGCCAAAACAAGTTGGCAAGGAAGAGGGACAAAAGCCATCCAAATTGGAATGAAATCTGCCTGCATATGATATTGTATGTACAAAACTCTAATTACCCCACCAAAATTGTTATCATTAATAAATTTAGTAAAGCTATACAACACAAAAATCAACAGACCAAACACAATTGTATTTTTCTGCTCTATCAACACAGAGTCAAAATTTTTAGGAAAACAATCTCATTTGTAATAGCATCAAGAGTACTTAGGGCCAGGCATGGTGGCACACACCTTTAACCTCAGCATTTGGGAGGCAGGGGCAGATGGCTTTCTATGAGTTTGAGGCCAGCCTGCTCTACATAGTGAGTTCCAAGCCAGCTAGGGCTATAGAGAGAGACTTTGTCTCAAAGAACAAAGAGCAAACAAGCAAATAAGCTTAACTAAGAGGAGGATTATAAATCATGAATAAAAGAAATGGAAATGGCACAAATTGAAACCGTATAAGACAAATCAATTAAAATGGTTAAAATACCTATACTGCCAAAATAAGTCTACAGATTCAAAGCATTCCTCTCAAAATTATCATCACATTTTTCACATCAAAGGAGACAAACATGTTTAAATTTGTACTGAGCCACAAATTTAATCTTGAACAAGAACAAGCCAAAGATGTTACACTTTCCAGTTTTAAATTATTTTAACAAACTACTTAATCAAAGCAGTACCATGCTGGCATTGAAAACAGACATGCTGCTAAGAGGAATGGAAGGGATAACCAGAAATAAATCCACATGAATATGATCAACTAATTTTTGACAGAAACGGTAAGAACATACCTTGGGGCAGGGAGTGGCATTGTCAATAAGTGAAGCTGGAAAACAAGAAATTATATGCAAAAGAATAAAATTGGAGCCTCATCTATAACACAAGCAAAAAATCAACTCAATATTGACTAAAAACTTGTAAGAATGAAATTTTAAAAAAAAACTAGTAAAAGGAAGAGAAAAGGTCTTTGCAATTATGAGATAGGGCGGCAGGGCATCAAAATCACACACAATAATAAGAAACTAGAAATAAACTCCCCATTTGAAAGGGAAATATCAACGAAATGAAAAAAATCCCTACAGAGTAGGAGGAAAGATTTGTAGTCATATATCTGATAAGGAGTTATGATCCAAATATCTAATGAACTCAATCAACTTAATAGCTACCAAAGAAGAAAAAGAAAAAGAAATACCTGACTAACTATTGAACGAAAGACCAGAATAGATGTTTTTTTTTTTTCCCAAAAGAGTCGTGCAAATAGCTAACAGGTATATGGATAGGTATATAGAATCACAAGTCATCAGACAAACACAAATGAAAACTCAAACCACAATGAGCCATCGCTTCATGCCTGATAGAGGTTATCATCAAATGAAGAAGAGATGCCAAATGTTGTCCAGAAACAGAGAGAGGGGAAGCCTGTGCAGTTTCATCAGAAAGAAGGAAAAGTGGCACCACCATATGGAAAACATAATTAATTAAAAACCTAAATAATTAAAATAGTACATCTATCATGCATCATATATACACATGTACCATGAATGTGAAATGTCCCCACGAGCTCAGGTGTTTGAACACTTGGTCCTCAGCTGGTAGTGCTGTTTTGACAAGCTGTGGAACTTTTAGGAGGTGGGTCCTAACCAGTGGAAGTGGGCCACTGTGGGTCAGATCTTAATGATCATATCCTGGCTCAGCTTCCAGGCAAATTACAATCTGTTTCCTAGGCAACATGAGATGTGTCCCTGACACCGAAGCTATGAGCCCCACCCACCATCACACCTTTCCATCATGATAGACAAATACCCTGGAACCATGAGCCCAGATGAATTCTTCTTGCATCAAGTTGCTTCCTGTCAGATGTTTGGTCACAACAATGCAAAGAATACTTCATACTGCATCCAAAGAAATGAAACTGCTGCGTTGAGTTGTTTCTCTGTGTCCCTACCTTCACAGAAACACTATTCATAGCCAAGGCATGAGAGCAGCCTGTATCCATCAATAAATTACTAGTTAAGGAAAATCTGATATGCAAATATATGTGAACACCAATAACCACAAAAAAAGGAGGAAATGGAAATCCCATCTGCTATGGTGTAAACAGGGTCACCAAAGTTACACATAGAGGACAAGACCCCTAACATAACAGTATTATGAGGAGGTATCTAAGCAAGATAATTAGGTCAGAAGGGCCTGCCTTCTAAAAATGAATTAATAACATAATTATGGCGATGGATTTCCTACCACAAGAGTGCATTTGTTGGAAAAGTTAACAAGCACCTCTTGCCTTTGACATCCTTGTGATGTTTTGCCATGTGCTGTGGTGTGGTCTCTCTGAAAGTTTGATCTTGGACTTCTCAGCCTCCAGAACTGTAAAAAATACACTCTTCTTACCTTCTTCCTCATACATAGTCCAGTCTCTAGTGTGCTCTTGCAGCGAGAACATGGACAAAACATACAGAAGGACATGGCATAGAAGGCTGACTATGCACAGTCCCTGGAAGGCTGACTATGCACAGACACAGGCAGGCTCTGGGAGCCCCTATGAGGAAAGGTTAGTTGATTCTGTGATTTTTCTTGTGGTGTCCTTGACCCCTCTGGGTCCTACAATCCTTTCTTCTCCTCTTCTGCAGGATTCCCTGAAATTTGCCTAATGTTTGGCTGTGGTTCTCTGCATCTGTTTCCATCAGTTGCTAGATGAAGCCTCTCTGATAACAATTGAGCTAGGCACCAATCTGGTCACAGGAGATGGCCAGTTCTTTGGTAACATAAAGTTTTTCATTTTGATAAAACACTAAGACTTATCATATATGTTCACTTTCTTCAACCTGGAATCAATTATGTAGAGTGTCAGTTCCATTTAGCAAAGAACAGTGCTTAGACATTTCAATCTGCCCCTAAGGTGCTCAATTCTCCTTGACTATTGATTCTAGGCCTCTGTAGATACTTAGGTGAGTGTACAGATTAAGCAATTTATAAGTCAGAACAATCGGTATATCCTAAGGTAGTTAAATTCAAATTTTAGGTCACAAAGTTTTTGTTTTACTTCTGTTTGCATATATCTCTTTTATTCTTATGACAAAAATATTTCAATTCTTTGTGATATCAACATAAGTGCTTATTACCATGACATCAGAGACATCCTCAGCTTTGACCCTTTACCAACTCATTCAGAAACTTGTCCTGACCTAAATGTCATGGGAAGGTATTATGTGATCATATAAATAAATTATGTCAGTCCCAGAAAGACAAATATCACATTTTCTCTCACTCATGCACCCTAGATGTTATAAATACATAGCATGCATGCACAGGTGACAGGAAAGTAGAAGACAAAGTACCTAGAGGAACAGTGTTCTCATGGGACAGGCAGGGTGAAAAAGTGGAAGGCAGCAGGGAAGGAAAGAACTATGCCCAAACTACATTCTGTACTTGCTTGAAAATGGCCTTAGGCACTCAGCATAGTATTTATTAAGCCATACATATGCATATATGTGAAGAAAGCTGAAACCTTCTGTCAAATAAATACCCACTGTACACAGATGAGAATCTATACTAGAATCTAGAATCTGGCAACTGTTGAAAAATATTATTTTGAGATGTGTTACATTTGTTTATGCTGTGGAACATTTGTTTAATGATGCAAAAATGTGTTGCATTCTTTTATGTTGTATTTATTTAACTCTGTGAAGATTTGTTACTTTGCCTGTCTAAAACACCTGCTTTATCTGATAAAGATCTGAACAGCCAATAGTTTGACAGTTTAGGATAAGTGGGGCTGGTGGGCAGAGAGAATAAATGGGAGGAGAAATCCGAGAGGATGGAGGAGTGAGAGGAAGAGGAGGAGAGGAAGAGGAGGAGAGGAAGACTCCAGGGGCCAGCCACCCAGCTACACAGCAAGTCATGGAGTAAGAAGTAAAGAAAGGTACACAGAAGCAGAGAAAAGCAAAAGCCCAGAGGCAAAAGGTAGATGGGATAATTTAAGAAAAGCTAGCAAGAAACAAGCCAAGCTAAGGACAGGTATTTGTAACTAATAAGTCTCTGCGTGTATTTACTTGGCAGCTGGGTGGTGGGCCCCCCAAAAGGACCAAAGAACAAAGAGTAAAAGAGCAAAAAACAAACAATTACAGGCAACTATGCTTGAAAATGGGTTCTTCCAATCAGAACGTGCCCCTGAAACCCAACAGGATAAGATTCTGCATCCAAATGGAGCAATGCTCAGAGCTGAACTTCTTGTCTACAACACAAGCATCAGGCATGCAGTTTGTATACATAAGTGGCAGAGCGGTAGACCAAGCTAGCACCACACTGAACCATCCTTGCAAAGGGTGGGAGATGGAAAGAACCCCCAGCTAAACTGCACTTGAGTATCTGAGACAGAATGTGAAGACTTCTAGAGAGGGAGGGCCTCACACCCCAAATTCTAACCTTAATCAAATACAATGAATTTCCAAACTTCTTATTTTAATGTGGACAAACTAATAGGTTTTTTAGTGTAGGTTTGTCTTACTCTTCAAACAGTAAATTAACCACAATCTATACAGTAACTATGAAATAAAAGGGATTGAACTCATAAGGCTTTGATCATACTACCCCGTCTAATTATCATAGGACTCTTTAAGATAGCATTTCCAGGGCTGGAGAGATGACTCAATAGTTAAGAGTGTGTATTTCTCTTACAGAGGACCTGAGTTTTGTTCCCAGTACCCATGTTGGGCTGCTGACAACAGACTATACTCTAGTTTCAGGGAGATTCAGTCCCTGGATTTTTTTGGGCATTTTCACTCACACGCATACATATAATCAGAAATTTAAAAATTAATCTTTAAAAAGAAAAAGACATCATGTTGCCTCAACTTCCATGTAGAATACCACTTAAGGGGTTACCTTAAGGGACAAGGAAGTAATTAATTACGTACTAAGAGAATAGTAACTTCTCAGGGATTTGTCGTTTTTCATCTCTACATCAATTTGGTGTTTCTCAACATAAGAAATAATTTGCTTGCCAACTTTTGAGGTCTGTATCTAGGACAGACTACTCTGTGAGGGTAAGACAAACATGATATTCTTCTTCATTCCTTTTCCATGGGGGGAGGATCTCTTTTGTTTTGTTTTGTCTTTAGTAACTTGACTGGTCAGTCATGTGATGCAGGGTCTTCTTCATCTCGCTGACATAAATCCTTGAACTATACATGTTTTACATATCTACAAGAGTCAGCAGTCTAGGTGCTGTCATTTACAATTTAAGTACTGTCTCATATTCCCCAGGACAGCTGGATACCACATCTGCCTTTACTGTTCAAAGCCAAAGACCCAGTCAGTGCAAGCCCCTGTCTGTGCAAGCCCCAGTCTGTGCAAGCCCCTGTCAGTGTAAGCCCCAGTCTGTGTAAGCCCCAGTCTGTGCAAGCCCCTGTCAGTGCAAGCCCCAGTCTGTGCAAGCCTCTGTCAGTGCAAGGCCCAGTCAGTGCAAGCCCCCCCCCCAGTCAGCGGCTCTCAGATAGGCAGTAGGTGCAGCATAAACATGTCTACACAATGCTGCATTTGCACGTACTAGTGTAAAACTCCTGCATCCTGCCATTTATTTTGATGGTCGCTCCAAGGAAATGGCTAGCCTAATCCTCTTGACAGTTTCATGTGAATACATTGAACAGATCCATTAAGCCTCAATAATAATCCAATTAATTGTTTAGAAACAAGAGCCTGGCTCTTTCATGTGGTTTTTCTCACAGAAAGGCCAGGTGCCTGTTTATCTCACAGGAGCACTGACCAAGTAAGATATTGATATTCTCCATGAGTGAGCGCTTTAAAATGGATTTGCTATCGACCAGCCCATTTGCTATTGTTAGAAACCCTGTTCTCTGCTGAGAGGCCTGTGACTTTTTTCACCCCCATTAGCCCTGTGAATAAGTCCTCCTCTAACCAAAGAAATAAAATCAGGTTTACATGTACACATTCTATACATATTTTCCCCTAAAAATACAGAAATAATTTTTCCCCAAACATATTTTTATGTCTTAACTAGCTTTAGATTTTTTGAGGATATATGTAAGCTATTTAAACTGCTTTCATTTCATAACAAAGTTGAATTTAACTTAAAAAATGATAGGG